>SKCR01036363.1:0-68929 GCA_019454045.1 Zanthoxylum bungeanum | reverse complement strand
TGAAAGACGTCCATCACTTGATTGACGAATGATGTGACGCTAGATGCAACTAGCGATTTGACGCTTGATTTGACTTGCGTGCCGCACTCGAATTTGAAATGCGAATGCGCTTGCAAATAATCTCGGGCTTGGGTTCGCTAATTCCAAATTAAAACAATTTTTCCGTTGCGTCGTAAGTAAATCTAATTTAATTAAATAATCATGCCAAGCATAATTACTATTCACGTCGCTAACGAATTAATTATAAATTAATTTGGTTCGCCCAATTAAAATCTAATTTAATTCCCTGCGTCGAAATCCAATTTCGTTTAATATATCAAATATATTAATTTGTCGACTAATTCCAAATTAATCGTTCTCATCTCTTTTAAATGATATTTTTATTTCAGATAAATATCTCCGCAATTAATCCCAGATTAATTTTCTCTCTCTTCTAATTAATCCCAGATTAATTAAGAGTGCGAGTCATACGTCATCGGTGAATCTTTGGGAAGCGACCCATGAGATCCCTGGATATGTTGGCAGTAAATTCGGTCATCGGACTATCCGAACACGTAAGTACCTCGTACTACTACGTTTTTAACCCGATTTACAACAAGGTTGGCCTCTAGCAAAGCGCCAATGCCTACCCAATTCTCCGGAAATATCCTAACAGGAATAAAGGATCCTGTATCAGGCGAGTATACGTAGTATTGCGTATTTCTGTCCAGTATCGGATGATCACATGTAAGGCCTGGGGCTGGTATAGTGTCTGCCCCGACGAAATATATCGGATGACAAACAACTAGTCTCTTTAATATCGATAATCATGACCAAGTCATATTATCCCACGTGTTGCAACCTTATAGGATAACAGTTATGTTATGTTCCATGCGCGATCATCAACTCCATATGACTAGAGTGACACTTTCGTCTTGACATCACCCCCACATACGATTCTCAATTAACCCAGCATTGGCGTACACAGAACCGGTTAAAGCCCTGGACGACCGCAACCAAAGTATATTGATTGTCGTAAGTATTAGCGTGTGCAAGTCTCAGGTTAAGACCAAATACACCTACCCTGATTCGACTTCCATAGAACACATCAGACTAATACCAAGGAATTCTGAGGGGGTCTTATCCAGAGCGAAGCTGTTTCTCGTACCATCGGTGAAACACAACCTCTTATTACACGTGCATGAGTATCCTATACCCAAATATATGAAACTATGTCGTTGTGCCCTCACAACGCCACAAGTGTAATACTAGTCTTTTACGCATTCATCGAGTACAATCTCGATAATGCTCTGACTAGAGATTTTAATGATTTATCCACGTGGACTGATATTGTCTCATCATATCATTCTCCGTCCAGGAACAAATCACAAGGACCTCTCATCATTTATACATCTAGGTGATCTATCACAAATGATAAGAGTGCAATCTCCTATGTCATATAGTTAATTTTTACAACACCATGATCTGTACAAATAGTGACGTTATGGGTCATAATTGTCCAACCTCAATGACCTCTTGTATTATAGCATTCTGGATTTTCATTCTCCAGATTTCAAAATTGTCGCCATTCAGTTTCTCATCCTTGTTGAGTTTGGCAATAATAATGTTTGATGTAGAAGCATGTCCAAAATAAAATTTTTTCTAAGACATTCATACAACTAATACTACTTTGGCTTTACATGTAAATTATTTTGTCATGATTATATCATGTTCAATAAAATCTCATAATAAGTTTAGGATCAAAAGTACGCTAGATTTCCTGTCATCATCTAAGTTCCCAAAGTGAAATATATATTAACATAATATATAATGCAAATTTGTATTCTAAAAAATTTCTTAAACAAATGAGAATTTCATATATTTTTACACTGAGCAATCATAAAATATGTACGTAATCATGTAATTCAATTATTATAAAATAAAAAGAACAAACTAAAAAACAACATATTCAAGAAAAAAAAATAAACAACAATGTTTATATTTACAATGAAAAAATAAATGATATACATTATATATATAAAAAAATACTAGTATCTAATATTTGATTTCATCATAATATGTTCCCAAGTGATATGTATCTTAATATACGAATCCTTAAACTCTTGGGGTAACTCATAATTGATCTTGGGCAGCCATAGAATCTTATAGCAAATCTAGGATAACGATGACACATTCGGGACATCATAGAAAGATCCCACGCAACAATGTTTCAATCTTCGACAATCTAATTACGTACTCTCAAGTTTTCCTAAGCTCTAAAAATGATTTTATGAAACCACACGCTTAGTAGGGATTAAATAACTCACTTTAATTGATTTTTATGAAAATCCTGCAAGGTTAGTAAGATACATAGATATATGTGTCCAATTAAAACAAATATCGATGATGCGAAGGTAAGGATAAAATTAATAATTTATACATATACACAAGCGTAATTAAAATATACATCATCAATATTAATCATTCATTTAAATGAAAACATGTCAGTGAAATGCCATATGGGGCTACGTAAACACGTGCCATAACTGGGCCACATAACAAATGCCACAATAGAGCCACAATAAATAAACCATGCGCAGGCCAGGACTTACACCCAGGAATGCGTCATCACCGTCCAAATAGCGCCACTCGGGGCCGCATAATAGTTGCCACAACAGGACAACCAGGGTCTATAAGGTGGGCCATAATGGGCTCCATACAAACAAATACTGCACATTAATATAATATCCAAGATTGCGCCACAATTAGTGTCACATATATAATTTTTTATATATATCGAATTTTAAATTTCATTACCAATCTAGGTCTGTTCCAATTTTAATTTATACTACCATGCATATAGTTGTAAAAATACAAAAATTAACTCAAAATGGTCGCTTTGTGCCACTCGATGCACCATATTACATTTATAAAAACATGGCAAATATTAAACAAATGTTATGACTTTTTTATAGGCACAACATAAATGATATAAATAAATAGATTAAAATCACAATTAGGGTGTGAACTGAATCCCTACCTCAATCCGACGATCGAAATACGAAATCGATCTTATAACAATGCTCATTGCATCAAATCTATTCCATTGGTCACACTGCTACAAAACTCTCATCTGGCCCACCTGACACGCCTTATGAGGCAAGTTGGTCCCGCTGACTGGTGATCGCCAAATAGCCACTCAAAAGTGTCATCTCGAAACCTGAGATGTAAACATCCAAATTAATATCATGTTCAATCTCAAGGAAATCTGGCATGGTTCCGTTTAAAACATGGACTTCCCACTTAAATCCATGTAAAAAAAAATGCCCATCCGGGGCCAACAATAACCATACATATCCATGCTTCATATCCAAATCCAAAATCTGTAATCAATACTCCAAAACTCAAATCCAAAAACCAAGTTATAATGTAATCCAACAACACCAATCCAGTAAATTAATATGCGTAAACCTCAGAAATATAAATTGAATAAAATAAAAGTCAAGGTTCAAGTTTAACACCGTATAAAATGATTAATCTAGCAAGTCAAATGCATAAATTACCAAATTCAGTCCCAAAACCCGCTCAACCCGCTTTAAAAATTAAACTCGGTATCCATCGATTTTCAACGGTCAATATGCATACTGCTATGTCTGTATCAATGAGGGAAACGCGTTGGTACGGCTGGTTTGTCAATCCAATGGCCGAATCTCAAATTCATGTACTATTCTCGAATTATCGATAATCGAAAAATGGAAAATGACTCAAACGATGTCTGATTAGATCAAAGTCAGTGTTATTAGAAAGATCTCGACCATAAATGAGCTCACTCACCGGAGGTTTCAATCAACGGTGGTAGAAAATAGCCGACAGATGGAGAAAAGCATGACACATCACGTCTTCTTTCAACGACGCGTGAGACGACGTCCGACATCCATTGTCAGCCTTCTCGATGTCGTCGGAAAGCTAACAATGGTGGCTACCCATCGGTCAAACGTGTGTAGCTGATGGAGGCACGAAAACGGTGATGGAACTGGTTAAATTTTTTATTGTGAGAGAGAAGAGAGAGAAATTATAGAGAGAGAACACATTATAAAATAGTGGAGAGATAGACTGAATTTTAATTGTAACACCCGTTATTTATAACATGGTACGCTGGTTTGACAATCCAATGGCCCAATCTCAAATTCCTGTACTATTCTCGAATTATCGATAATTGAAAAATGGAAAATGACTCAAACGATGTCTGATTAGATCAAGTCAGTGTTATTAGAAAGATCTCGACCAGAAATGAGCTCACTCACCGGAGGTTTCAATCAACGGTGGTAGAAAATACCGACAGATGGAGAAAAGCATGACACAATCACGTCTTCTTTCAACGACGCGTAAGACGACGTCCGACATCCATTGTCAGCCTTCTCGATGTCATCGGAAAGCTAACAATGGTGGCTACCCATCGGTCAAACGTGTGTAGCTGATGGAGGCACGAAAACGGTGATGGAACTGGTTAAATTTTTTATTGTGAGAGAGAAGAGAGAGAAATTATAGAGAGAGAACACATTATAAAAATAGTGGAGAGATAGACTGAATTTATTAGTTATATTTTCATACATTCATAATAGTGGAGAGAACTCCTTTTACTCTGATCACAGATATCTCAGGTCTTGTTTACTAGTTATATTTTCATACATTCATAATATACGTGTCAAGTCTATATATCATTAACAAGCCTTATCAACACCTATCACGCTTTCCGCTGCGCAACTCAACTATCCTCTACTTTCCTATTCATTCTTTGCCAGTTTGGTTTGGACCTTAATATAGTTATCTTTCTTTTATTTCATTGAAATATAATCAATCGTAATAAAAATATTATTTCTATTCACATACTATCATCAACCACGTACTCATGTATATAGAATCATGTTATCATACATCAATGCTTTCTAAAATACTCATTATATGTAGACATACAATACATATAAACATCAATCATATACTTTATATAATGTGATCACGCTATCATGCATTGACATCATCTATATGCATCTCATATGTTTTCTAGAGCATATGACCTTATACCCATCTTGTGAATCATACTCTACACAATATGCCATGCTTTTATGGACTATTACTTTAAAATCTTTTCTAAAACACTTACACATGAATATATTAATGCTATTATGCATAATTATCATCAATATGCATTTCTAAATGATCTCCAAAATGTACGATTCATATGCATGACTTGTAAACTATAATATGCTTTAACATGTTATACTCTTTTATAAAATACTTCTTAAAACTTTTTCTGAAAAACTACTCTCTGAAAAATTCTTTCTGAAAACTCTTTCCTGAAACGCTGTCTGAAAATCTTTTAATAAAACTTATCTTTCTAAAATCATGCTTTGAATCTCTGGTTTCTGGAAACTATTTCTAAAATCTTATTTCTGAAAATTGTTTACTGGGAATCTTAAAACTGAAAACTCTTTCTGAAAATCTTTCTTTTTCTTGTACTTCTTTCTAAAACCGTCTTTCCAGGTTCTTTTCTGAAACACTTTTTTGAAAACTGAAACTGAAATCTGAATCTTTTTTTTTTCTGAAAACCAAATCTCCGCCCGTAGGCGCATCTCCGCCCGAAGGCGCATCTCCGCCCGTAGGCGCATCTCCGTCCGTAGGCGCATCTCCGCCCGAAGGCGCATCTCCGCCCAGGAATGTACCATCTGAGCGCTGAGGATCTAGAAGGCGTCCCCCAGTCCTCCACATGTGCACATGTGTCTAAATTCGTCAATTCCAATTAGTGTACAGCTGGGATGAGTCAAATCCCAAATCCCGAATCCATATGATATCCGTCAATTCCAACTGAATCTCAAGTTACATACTAGGGTGAGTTTTTCCCTCATGCCCCGAAAAACATAAAACCAGGTTATGTTTCTCAAAACTGTAAAAACACTTCCTGAAATACGATTCTTTTAAAAGCATTTAAAACCTTCCTTTAAAACTTTTTGAATTTCAAAATCATTCTTAATTTCAACTCAATTTCTGAAAATCACAGTACACAAATATGCATATGCAATTCTTATGCTTCCACTTATCCTTGACATGCTTGCTTATTTACTTATCTTTAGGTTGCCATAAAGCTACATGCACTTCTACAACTTACATCTGTATACATACGCAATTTAATATATCTTTCCACACACAATATGATATAATCAGACTCTGTACTCAAGTTTACTTAGCTAATTTCTGCAATTTAGATACATCTAATTGAAGCTTCAGTAACTAATATTAATGAAACAGGTATTTAGATAAACTAATTTCCCAAAACAAATTGTCCCAACTTTAAGATTCAAGTAGATGCTTTAAAAGGCCAATTAGGATTACCCTTCTAAGCCACAGAAAATCAAACAAATATGCATTTTTTTAATACAGGAGAAATTTGGAGGAAAATAGAACTAGGCAATTCAAAAAAATCACGGCATCACAGTTCAAGAAAAACAGCTGCATAACAATTATATCAATTTCGTTCAACTCTATAATGTTAAACACCAAAATTAGATAAATCAACAACTGTTAACATTTATAAGACATAGGCAGTGTATTTCGAATTATACACATACAATACCACCATTTTATTTAAATATTAATCTCAAGTTAATGAGTCTTAATTTACCCAATTCAAGAATCCATCATTAAAAGTATAAAAATTCAAGTCCCATATCATTACATATATTTGGCCATAGCCCTTAACTCATCAAGCTTTAAAATCAAACTGTCAAGTGTATTCACTTATGATTCATTTACCCAATATATATATATATATAACACCTATCTTCTTGTTTATATTATTAAAAGAAGAACAATACTAATTTCAAGATCATTTTCCTTACAGTCTCAAAAAAAAAAAAACATAATCCCTACTCTAAGATTCAACAAAATCAGAAACTATAAGAGACATCACAATGTCATCTTATTAAAATTCAACTCAAATAGAATTAACATAACCAAACATATCTTAAAACCATTCAAAACATTAACAACAATTAAAATCCAACAGCCCCAAAATTTCCCCATGTTTATTGAAACAAAGTATCCATACAAATATCAAAATCTCCAATCCATTATAGGTATATCTATATATATACACATTTATATATTCTTAATAACTATTACATAGTGAATAAAAATAAACCCCCAAATAAAGAATATGATATTTCAATGACAAACAACAATTTTGAAAGCTGAAAAAATAATATAACAGAACACAATTACAACAATTTACTCAACCAATCTCACCAACCCCTTCACCGATTTCTCATTTCCCTTAATTGATTTTCTTTCAATTCTCAAAAGTCTAAAATCAGTTTCGATTACTCTATCACATACCTTATTAACCCATCGATTATGCCCAAAATGACACGCCCAAAAACCAATTCTTTACTACCGGAATTAACCAAATCTATCCACCCAAATCATTCGGCTATTCTTCTTCAAAAGTTCTTCTAATTTCTAATTCTGTTAATTCCCTAAAACTTTTATCATACCATAATTTAATTATTTAAATCGATTTCAAGATTCAATCAAAGCCCTAAGAGATTCAAATGTAAATAAACCAGAGAATTCATTGCATAATTACTTACCAAATTCTTTCTTTTTCTTAATCCTTATTCTTTTTCTTACTCGATCCTCTTTTTTTTTTTCTTCTCACCTTCTCTGTCTCGGTCTTCTTCCCTTTTCTTCTTCTTTTCGGTCTGCTACTCTATTTCTTCTTTCAGTCTTTCTGTATCTCATTCTTCTCATCATTCTCGCTTTTCTTCATTTCAGCCTTCATCATTCTCTTTCTCATCTCTCATTTGCCTCTTCTCGGCCTGCATCTGTCTTTCTTCTTCTATTCTATTTTTCCCCTATTCGGTCTCTGTGTGAGTTGTGTATATCTCTCCTGTGTGCGTGTGTGTGTAATTTTATCAAGTGTGTGTGTGTTATATGTGTGGGTGGATTTTTGACAAGTGTGTGTGTGTAAATAAACACATGTGTATCTATATATATATATATATATATAAAATATCTAGGCTTTATTATTTTCTTATTTATTTTTATTCTAATTACTAATTTCCAATTTTATCCCCTCTAATTAATTTTTACTAACTTATAATTAATTTATCGAAAGTTTCCCATTTAATAATAAAAATTGACCCCGCGTTCGACAAGACTATAGAAGTGAAAGTAAATTTACGCAATCTCGTTAAAATAACCTGGGTCGTTACACTACTGTGCTATGACAAGAAAAATTTAAACATGTGTTATATATAGGGAATGAACATTTTACCCTTGAGCTATAACTAAGTATTTATAATCTTTAAGGTCATTTTGGAAGCCATCTTTGTCTTCATTCTCCAACGAAAATTTAAGAAATAAGGAGCCCATTTTTTTTTCTTCATTACTTGGCCACATAAGCACCAAATGTCTTTACATCAATCCAAAGCTCTTCAAGGCCAAGTAAGTTTCCTATTCATCATTCTTGATTTTGTGTTGAGAAATTCATGATAACTTAAGCTCTTCATGTTGAAATTTTGAGTTTGACCCATGTAAAAATCAAAGGATTTTGATGAAAGGATGGTTGAGTTATTGTTTATGCCTAAATGAGTATTTTCTACCATAGAAACTACATGATTTGATTAATTGTAGAGGTTACAATTTTGTGGGGCTGGGCTGAAAATTAGAATTAGGGGTTGTATGTGCTTGGGCATTATGATTTGAATAAGTGTATTTAGCATGATGATTAGATGTGTTTCATGCATCTAAAAGCTTAATTGGTGAGTTTTGAAGTGTTCTTGTATAAGAGAGTGAGTGAATGAGCGTGATTGATGATGGTGTATGTGATTATATGCATGATTATACAAGGTTAATTGTTATGAATGTTAATATGCAAGAATTATTAGGTTCAATATAATTTAACTATTAAGAAGTGATGATGTGTGCATATCGTGTGGTGTTGATGATGTATTTGAGCATTGTGTTGTTGATGATGATTATAAGATATGAATAATTAAATTATGCATGGTGGACGATTAAGTTCATGGCTGATTCTTGTTACACATTATAATTACGTTATGAAATTAAGCTTATGAATTATGTTTCAATTTCAAATCGATCTCTATGAAATGGTTTATGTTTATGTTTATGTTTTAAGTATATATTTTATGATAATATTTTACGAATATGCTTAAGTATATGTTTTAAGTATAAGTTTACGTATATTTTATATCTACGATTCAATACATGTTTTATGTTTACGATTTTTATGTTCTATGTTTATGATTAAAGTACATGTTTTACATTTACGAATTAAGTTGTAAATTTGAGCTTATAGTTTATGTTTGGAATTTTAAGTTATGATTATTATATACGATTTACATTACGATTTAAGTATATGTTTCAAGTTTATGATTATATTTTCAACCACCAGTGTGTGATAGACAAATACGTATAATGATATTCATACCGTATAACATGGTCGAGATAGCTTGGAATACATGTGTTATTCACACGTATGTTTAGGCTCATAAGTGATATCCCATATAGTTTAGATGATAGAAAAACGTCTTAAGATATCATGTTAACATAAGTACACGTATTTCATCAATCATGTGCATGTTTATGATCGTATGTTCAAGAACACTAATCGTGTTTGAACACGTGTCTTATAGATGTTGGAGTTGGTGCTTGGAGCTCCAATCCGAATAATGTATAGTACATTATATTTTATTATTTATTAATAAAATAACTACATTTTCATTTCAAACATTATTAATGGTATTGTCATTATGCATATTAGATTGATGTATAAATATGCTAAGAATGACATCGACCTTAAAATAATCTTGTAGTAATATTGAACACTAGGTGGTCTCATATTGGGATAAGTATTACTATTATAAACTATTCTTAAAGTGTGTGTGTGTGTGTATATATATATATATATTCCTACTTGTTGGTTTTGGAATACGGTCAAATTCCTATAACCTAAAAGACTAACACATATCGTATATTGGAATTGGAGTTCCAATGGTTTAACCCGATATACCATGAGCTTTGGAAGCTCGTATAGACATGTGGGTATTAGTTGAACCAAATATTGAATGACTCACAGATGATTCCTAATAGTTGGAAGTACACACCACCATCAATAGGAATCTCCTCGAGTCGAGTAGCATACATGATCCTTTGACTACAGGATAACATTGATTTTGTGTGAGATCCTCCACACTTTGATGCCATGTATGTCAGAAACCTTTCATGGTCTGACCTCTAGATATTTGTTGGTTTGGACCGATACACTCAGTAATCAAGTGCAAATCAAGTTAGGATCTGTCAGCCCATATGTGTACCATAAGGGGTTTAGGTATCCATGTGAGTAAGTCACGATTCTTAAGACTTTGGCCAAAGTCGATCACCTAGGGTGGATCGCAACGGTTGTAAAGAATCGTGGATATGTTAACATGAGATATGCGTCGTTGGAAACTTGATGGTGTATTCTATGTTTCCTAAGAAAAATTCGGATAGCCTACGACAGAAGGATTGTTAAACATATGTGATGACCTCGACTTGATAGTTCAGATAGGTCATTCGTGTTCTTCGCGAATTCGGAGGTGGCTGAATTGCGTACACATTAGCTAGGCTTATATGATGAATGTGTCTGAACTTAGAGAGTCCCAATATGAAGTGTACTCGTTGAGCACTTGGGTAGCCGATTAATTTTTTATAAAAGATAATAGTTGATATTATAATTATCAACTAAGATAATCAAGTGTTAT
Organism: Zanthoxylum bungeanum; assembly: GCA_019454045.1. NCBI lineage: Eukaryota > Viridiplantae > Streptophyta > Magnoliopsida > Sapindales > Rutaceae > Zanthoxylum > Zanthoxylum bungeanum. The sequence goes on along the minus strand of SKCR01036363.1, from coordinate 58,133 downwards.
TAGATAACATTGATTATTTAATTTGACATAACTGGATTAATTGGATTAATTCAATAATTACACAAGAGCTTGATTGTAAAATCATAATTATATCTACCATTTGAGAATATTATGGTAATTGTAAGTATGTAATAATAGGTGATTTTGGCTTGATTTAATTGGATTAAATCAAAGTGGCAAACATTTAACTAATCCATTTCCTAATCCTTGTCTTGATTTAATTGGATTAAATCAAAGTGGTAGACAATGGAGATTAGTCACACCTAATTATACATATTTGGGCAAACTAGATTAAGCCCACCTAAAAATTGATTATAACTTTTATTAATTAAAAATTATCTAAGTTTTTCTATAAATAGCAAGCTTTAGGAATTTTTTAATTAAGAAAAGTAAAAGCTTGAGAAAGCTAAGTACAAGCAAATTCTTAGAGAAATTAGCCTAAGTTATAGAAGTTTTTAGAGAAACTTGTGATGTCTCTACAAGATTTCATCTAGGAAAAATTAAGATTGGATCTTGGATTGAAGCTTGTTAACATTGGAATCAAGATTGGATCTTGGAGTGAAGCTTGCAAACCTTGTAAGTTCTCCTACCATTTCAACAAGAGAATGAGATTGGATCTTTGCATCAAACTTGCTATGTAAGTTTGAACTTCTCTTAAGTTATATTCTTTTATGTATTGGATGCATGATCACATAGCTTAATGTTGAAATAAGGCGAATAAATTGTTTTAGGATGCTTTGGAAGTATAAACACAATATGATTGGTAATTGGGTCAAAATGTTTATGTTAGACATAGACATAAAATTAAAGTTTGGAACTCTAGATTAAAACTTAGAGCTATGACTACCATTTTAGAATCACTTGACCACCTTTGGGTGATCTAGAATTGTTTATTAGTCATTTCATTACGGGATTCTATTTTGGGTTGTATTTTGATTCAAAGAAATGCATATATATATATATATATATTTAGAATTTATATATGTTTATTTCATAATATGTGTTGTGGTTGGTTTTGAAATTAAAATTATTTTGAGTGATTTTAAAAGTGTTTAAGTGTTGGATAATTATGACCCATAGAATCACTATTTATAAAAGACATTGTGGTTTTTGTACAAATTAACTATATGACAAAGGAAATTGCCATTTTATCATTTTGTAATTATATTACTTGAATATATAAATGATAAAAGTCCTTATGATTAGCTCCGGATTAATAAGATATGAGACAGTATCAATCCACTAAAGGTTTAATCATTAAATATCCCTAGTCGTAGTATTATCGAGACTGGACATCGATAATGCGAATAGACTAGTGTTACACTTGTGCGCGTTATGGAAGCATAACGGCATAGTTCTCATATATTTGGGTATTGGATACTCATGCAAGTGTAATAGGAGGTTCTGTTTGCCGATGGTACGGAAATAGTTTCGCTCTGGATAGACCCCTCAGAATCTCATTGGTAGTATGACTATGTGTCTATGGGAATCCGAATTAGGGTAGGTGTATTTGGTCTTAACCTGAGACTTGCATCGCTAATACTTGCGACAATCAGTACGCTTTGGTTTTGGTCGTCCGGGACTTTAACAGGTTCTGTGTACGCCTCTTCTGGGTTTATTGAGAATCGTAGTGTATTGGGTGTGATGTCAAGATGGAAGTATCACTTCACTCATCCTATGGAGATGATGATCACGCAGGGATACAGAACTGGTACTCTAATATGTTGCAACTATTGGGATAATATGACAAGGTCATGATTATCTGATTAAAGAGACTAGTTGCTTGTGATCCGATATATGCTTCGTACGGGGTAGACACAATTCCAGCCCCAGGCTTAGCATGTGACATCTGATACTGGATCGCAATATGCAATACTTGATATACTACGCTTGATATAGATTATGCATTCCTTAAAAGAATATTTCCGGAGAATTAGGTAGGCACGATGTTTTGCTAAAAGCCAACCATGTCTTATAAATCGGTAAGAACGTGGTATCGGGTACGCACGTGTTTGGATAGTCCGATGACCGGATTTACTGCCAACATATCCAGGGATCTCATGGATCGCTTCCCAAAGATTCACCAATGACGTTTGACTCGAACAAAATTAATTTGGGATTAATTATAAGAGAGAGAAAAATTAATCTATGATTAATTACGGCAAGAATTTATCTGGGATAAAATTCGATTAAGAAGAGAGAGAACGATTAATTTGGAATTAATCGATTAAATAATATATTCGATATATTAATTGAAATTAGATTTCAAAGCGGAATTAAAATTGAATTTTAATTCGGGCGTACGAATTAATTTAGAATTAATTCGTAAGCGACTTTAGTAATAATGTCGCAATGGCAAATTCGTTAATTCGGAATTAAACGAACCTGTGCCCGAGCGAAGTTGTGCATTGATTTTGTTCGACATAAATTCAGAATTTACAAGTGGTGGGACCCACTTGACTTACATCACACTTTTGACTAGTGATGGAAGTTGTTGATGGTAGAGTTTAAATCCTGCGTTGCTTGTTTTTCACTCAACAAATGCTCAACACACTTTGTATTTTTTATTTCATTTTGAATGACTAATATCAAATTTGAGACTTGGTATTTGGTAATTGACTTTTGGAAAATCATTTACACAACACACAAAAATTGAAAAACACTATCTCATGTCCAACTTGCAATTGCTGATTGCTCTCCCTCTCCCCTTAGAAATTTTGTTTCAAAATTTCTTCATTGATAGCATAAAAAGGAGTCAACCAAGGTGTTAGGGAAACCATTCCCAAGAGTTTGGAACACAATGAGAAGCTTGGAGCTCTTCATCAACACCAAAAAGTTTTGAACTTCATACATCCATCCAACCGATCAATGTAAGTTTTTCCGCAACTTCTTTTAGTATTCACACTAATCATGGCTTAGAAGATCCTTGGCATGTTCTAGGAACCCAACAATGGTATCAAGAGCCTTGTCTAAGCATGAAATGAATTTAGGGTTTATATACTTTAATTTGGGGTTTTTATTATTTGAGCATGATTTCTTCAAATTGATGGTTTGGTTGAGCTTGGATGATGATGAATTAGATTTATGCATCTTAAAATTTGAGAAAATGAATTGGATAATTTTTCCCTAATTTTGCTAGCCTTGACCGAAACTATAAGCCCTAGATATATCATGGTAATTTTTGATTTTAGACCATTGGATGTGTTTAAAGCATGATGAGTATATTGATTGTTGATTTAATTAGATTGAAATCAAAATTGAATATAAAAATGTGCATATTGCCGTGAGTGAAGATGCATGATTTAGATTGATTTTGCTTCAATTTGTGTTGGACATGAGTTGATAAATTAAAGCATGATTAATTAGATAAATTGGTGTTTTGGAAATATTAATTTAACTAATTAATTGTGGCTAATACACTTTAATTAAGATTAATGTGAAATTTGGAATTTTGTATTAATTAAAATAAGCCTTTAATTTTGAATTGGGCTAAAATTGTTGTATTTGGGCTTAATGGGCTTGGTTGGGCCAAGTTGGTTTAGGGACAATGGATTGGATCCAAATTAGGCCTAAAATCATACCATAAAGTCCAAATAGAATTATAGGGCCTTTAAAAATTTAATTGGGCCTAATGGGCCAAAATTAATTTTATGACAAATAGGGTGATCTTTAATTGGGCTTTGGTTGCCAAAGTTAATGCCTTAAAAATTAATTAAAAGCTCATTGGACTTTAATTAAATTGACATTGGATGTTATTGGGCCTTTGAGACCCATTAAGATTGGATTTAGAATCTAAGTATAAAAGGCACAAATATAAGTGTAATTATTTAATTTGGAATTACATTAGAATTAGTATTGAATACAAATTAATTGGATTTAAAATTGTAGTTCGATATAATTCAAGAATACGCACTTTGAGTACTTATTCTTAAAGGAGTTGGACTCGCGCAAATCAAATCGTTGTTTGAACATTAGATGATCATTAATTCAAAGATTAATTAATTGGATTAGATTGATTGGAATACATGTTTTGTGTGAATACATGGATGTATTGTATGAATAATGTATATCAGATGGATATTAGAAGGGTGAGGGCAATTTTGGAAATGGTTGTAATAAATTTAGAATTTATTAAATTGGACCTGCGTGTCCAGCCTTATCTCTTGACTCTTTGTTCTTCTCTTCTCACTAATTCCCCTCAATGTAAATGAGGTTTCTTTATTGTATTATGTAATTGGGTATAAGTTAGAATAGTGCTAGCCGGGGAGAGGAAAGAGAGAGATTTGTTCTAGGAACAATTTGTTGAATATCCATCCGCATATCGTTATTATTTATTTCGCGCCTTATTATGCTTTTAGAATGCATGCTTAAGGGTGTATGATGAGACCTAATCAAAGATAATAAATTGGTTGCCAATTTACGCGAAAAAACCCACAAATAAATATTAAGTGATTTCCTTCCATTGAGTGGTTCTCTCTCAAGATCCAAGATCGGCATTGGTTTGTTGGCCAAAGTCAAGATCAATGTCCATCGCGTATGTGTTTGAACCATGAAAGCTTTGTTCCATATCGCATGTCTTGGGCAAGCTGTGACTTGTTGGCCAAAGTCAAGGTCACTTCTTGTTCATCGACGTGGATTACGAAGCTTTCCCACTGTCAATGGGTCCCCCTTAACTGGAATCATTAAGTTGTTGAGCCAAAGCCAAGACTTAGTTGATTCAGAGGAAAAGGTTAGGAAATATATTGGATATATTAGCATATATATTGTATATATGTTTCGGACTTGGAGGTTCACCTACCGGATCTAGGAATTGGATGGGATCGAATTGATCTTAGAGATCTACCTAGTTAAATATCATACAGCTTGTTGGCCAAAGTCAAGGTTGTGTGTTATTTAACGGGATCCTAGCCCACTAGGAAACTAGGTTTCCCGATTACTCAACAGAGGGTTAGAGGCTCACCGAAAAATAGTGGGAGGCTAGTATTGAATTTTCAATTTCGTTCAAATACTTGCCAAATACACGCTTTCAAATTATTTTCGTCATTTTATATATTTATTAGTTGGACTAATATTTTATTATTTTTATTGTAACAGTTGGATTGTACCCAAAATCGTTAATTGAATAGTTAGACTATTGCAATTAAGATGGCCGGAAAGATCAACGTTAGGGACATTATCATGGACGAAAATGTCTTTATGGTGCGAACTTTCCTGACTGGGATATGAACCTCAAGATTGTCCTGGGGGCCGAGAAGATGCTTTATACGATAGAGAGACCTCTCGGGCCTAAGCGCGGAATTGAGCAGCCGCTTGAGTTTGAGTTTTGGAAGACTCACAATGATGACAACTCAATTGCTCAATATGTCATGCTCGCCGCAATGACCCCTCGATTTCATCGCCAGAACAAGGGATTGGATCCATATACTATGATGGCAAAATTGAAGGACCTTCACCGATCTAACCTTAGATCGCAAAGGTATGAATTGCAGAAGAAGCTCTTTCGCTCTCGAATGTCAGAGGGTACATCTGTCAAACACCATGTGTCGCAGATGATTGCTGACATCGAATAGCTGGGTCAGCTAGGTATAACCTTTTGAGGCTGAGACTTCATAGATTTGATCTTACAGTCTCTTCCTGACAGCTGGAGCGGTTTCATCATGAACTACAATATAATGAACCAAGATAATACTCTTGGAGAGTTGATGGCAATGCTGTGAGAAGTAGAAAAAGAGCTTTTGAAGCGCAAAAAGCGCGAGGCACACTTTGCTTCGACATCTCAGTCTGCCAAGTCTTGGCCAAAGACTACTGGAGGCGTGAAGAATAAGAAGAAGAGAAAGAGCAAGGCCAAATCATCAAAGTCTTCTAGGAAGGAAAATGACAAATCCCAAGATGTATGCCTGCAGTGTGGCATGAGGTCATTGGAAGCGTGACTGCCGTGAGTACAAGGCGCACATGAAGAAAGTGAAGGCGGGCAAGGCTCCGGCTTCAGGTATGTTTGTTATAGAGATAAACATGTCTACTTCTAGTTTTAAAAATTGGATTTTTGATTCTGGTTGTGGTTGTGGTACTCATATATATATTGATGTGCAGGATCTGCATATTAGCAGGAGACTAGCTTCAGGAAAGATCGACCTCCGAGTTGGAAATGGGACTAGAGTCGCTTTTTTGGCTGTTGGGACTTATATTTTGGAACTGCCCTCGGGGCATGTACTTAATTTATCAAACTACTATTATGTACCTAGTTTACTAGAAACATTATATTGTATCTTGCTTAACCAATGTGGGTATACCTTTTTATTTTTAGAAACACAAGGTGTTTGTTTTTCTAAAAATGATTTTGAGATATGCAGTGCTGATGTAAATAATGGTCTTATATTTTGAATATAAATCAATCTCAAACATATATATGAATAAAAAAAGCTTAATTAAGTAACAAAGATGAAACTTATATGTGGCATTGTCGTCTGGGACACATTAACAAGACTCATATATCCACACTTTCGAATAGTGGATACTTGGACGGATTTGATCCAAATTTATATGACGTCTGCGAATGTTTATTAGGCAAAATGCAAACTAAAACACCTTTTAGCGGTAAAGGTGCACGTGCCACCGAACTGTTAGCCCTTATTCATAGATTATGCGCGGGCCCATGTCTAGCCAGGCTAGAGGTGGATATGAATACTTTGTAACCTTTACGGATGATGCATCGCGTTATGGTTATGTGTATCTTATGAGACACAAGTCAGAAACTTTTGAGAAATTCAAAGAGTTTCGACACGAAGTAGAAAAACAGACCGGGAAAAGTATTAAAATATTACGGTCGGACAGTGGTGGAGAATACTTAAGCAATGAGTTTCTTGATTACTTGAAAGAGTATGGTATTCTTTCACAGTGGACTCCTCCGGAACACCTCAATTAAACGAAGTGTCCGAACGGAGAAACTGAACTTTGTTGGACATGGTAAGGTCTATAATGAGTCATACTGAGCTACCAATTTCATTCTGGGGATATGCATTGAACAGTGCAATACTTATTTTGGAATAAGATTCTGTCCAAGTCTGTTCAACAAACTCCATATGAAATATGGACAAGAAAGAAATCGGGTTTCTCATTCCTGAAGATTTGAGGATGTTGTGCATATGTTAAACATTCATATGGCTCCAAACTAGAACCCAAATCGGATAAGTGTCTATTTGTAGGTTATCCTAGGGAAACCAAAGGATATACTTCTACCACCACAAGAGAACAAGGTATTTGTTGCTCTATATGCGGTTTTCTCGAAAAGGACTTCCAAATGCAGTGGTAAGTGAGAGGAAAGTAGAACTCGATGAAAATCAGAATGATATGTTTGGCATCGACTCTCAAACGGAACACGAACAGTTCATCACGGATGAGACTGTACCACAATCTTCTAATACACAAGAACCGCGTAGGTCGGAGAGAGTCAGAAAACAACCTGAGAGGTATGGGTTTCTGATCTCACCTCACATAGATATTAATCTTATTGAGGATAATGAGTCAGCAACGTATGAGGAAGCGATACAAGGTATCAACTCCGATTTATGGAAAGATGCGATGAAATCTGAAATGGATTCCATGTATACCAACCACGTTTGGACACTGGTTGATGGACCAGAAGGCGTAAAGCCTATAGGTTACAAATAGGTCTTCAAAAAGAAGACGAACATAGATGGCAACATACAAATGTACAAAGCTAGGCTTGTAGCGAAAGGGTATCGTCAACGACACGGTGTCGATTACGACAAAATGTTTTCACTTATTGCCGTGATTAAATCCATTCGGATAATGCTTGATATTGCTGCATATTTCGATTATGAAATATGACAGATGGACGTCAAAACCGCTTTCCTTAACGGAAACTTTTTGGAGGATGTTTATATGTAATAGCCTGAGTTTTGTCGTACCAAAACATGCAAACAAGGTTTGCAAGTTAAATCGATCCATTTATGGATTGAAACCAAGCATGGCGTTCTTGGAACCAACATTTTGATGAGATCATAAAATAATATGATTTTGTTCAAAATGAGGATGGTCCTTGTGTATATAAGAAGGTTAGTGGGAGCGCACTGAAATTCATTGTCCTTTACATAGATGATGTATTACTTATTGGCAATGACATTCTCATGCTACAATCGGTGAAAGCTTGGCTTTCCTTAAAATTCTCCATGAAAGATCTGGGAGAAGCAGCCTTTATTCTAGGAATAAAGATCTACCAGGATAGATCTAGAAAGCTGTTTGGACTCTCCCAGAGCACGTACATTGACAAAGTGTTGAAGAGATTCAACATGGATCAGTCTAAGAGGGGACTGTTGCCAGTGTCACATTGCGTCACTCTATCTAAGGACATGTGTCCTAAAACTCAAGATGAGAGAGACAACATGAGTCGGATCCCGTTCACTTCTGCAGTCGGATCGATCATGTAAGCCATGATATGTACGCGACCTGATGTCTCGTATGCTTTGAGCATGTGTAGTCGCTATCAGGCCAATCCAGGTGATGGTCACTGGGTTGCGGTTAAGAACATCCTTAAGTATCTTAGACGAAATAAGGATGCTTTCTTAATCTATGGAGATGGAGAACTTGAGGTAAATGGGTTTACCGATGCAAGTTTCCAAACCGATAAAGACGATTGTAAGTCACAATCCAGGTACATTTTTTATTTGAATAACGGAGCACTGAGCTGGAAATCTTTCAAGCAAGAGACTATTGCTGATTCAACAACAGAAGCGGAATACATCACTGCAGCTGAGGCAGCAAAAGAGGCAGTTTGGATCCGTAAATTCCTAATTGGATTAAGAGTAGTTCTGTTAGCAGCTGAGCCTGTTCCTTTATATTGTCAACAATAACGTGGCTATAGCGCAGGCTAAGGAACCGCGGTCTCATCAATGATCCAAGCATGTACTTCGATGTTTCCATCTGATTCTTGAGATCATACATCGTGGCGATGTGAAGATCGAGAAAGTCGCATCAGATGACAACATTGCAGATCCGCTGACGAAGGCTATTCCTCAGCAAAAGTTTGAGCGACATGTACATAGTTCAGATGTTAGATACTTGAGTGATTGGCTATAGGCCAAGTGGGAGATTGTTAGACAATTATGACCCATAGCATCACTATTTGTAAAAGACATTGTGGTTTTTGTACATATTAACTATATGACAAAGGAAATTGCCATTTTATCATTTTGTAATTAGATTACATGAATATATAAATGATAAAAGTCCTTATGATTAGTTCCGGATTAATAAGATATGAGATAGTATCAATCCACTAAAGGTTTAATCATTAAAGATCCCTAGTCATAGTATTATCGAGACTGGACATCGATAATGCGGAATAGACTAGTGTTACACTTGTGCGCGTTATGGAAGCATAACGACATAGTTCTCATATATTTGGTTATTGGATACTCATGCAAGTGTAATAGGAGGTTCTGTTTGCCGATGGAACGGAAACAGTTTCGCTCTGGATAGACCCCTCAGAATCCCATTGGTAGTATGACTATGTGTCTATGGGAATCCGAATTAGGGTAGGTGTATTTGGTCTTAACCTGAGACTTGCATCGCTAATACTTGCGACAATCAGTACGCTTTGGTTTTGGTCGTCCGGGACTTTAACAGGTTCTGTGTACGCCTCTTCTGGGTTTATTGAGAATCGTAGTGTATTGGGTGTGATGTCAAGATGGAAGTATCACTCCAGTCCTATGGAGATGATGATCACGCAGGGATACAGAACTGGTACTCTAATATGTTGCAACTATTGGGATAATATGACAAGGTCATGATTATCTGATTAAAGAGACTAGTTGCTTGTGATCCGATATATGCTTCGTACGGGGTAGACACAATTCCAGCCCCAAGCTTAGCATGTGACATCTGATACTGGATCGCAATACGCAATACTTGATATACTACGCTTGATATAGATTATGCATTCCTTAAAAGAATATTTCTGGAGAATTAGGTAGGCACGGTACTTTGCTAGAAGCCAGCCATGTCTTGTAAATCAGTAAGAACGTGGTACAGGGTATGCACATGTTCGGATAGTCCGACGACCGATTTACTGCCAACATATCCAGGGATCTCATGGGTCGCTTCCCAAAGATTCACCGATGACATTTGACTCGAACAGAATTAATCTGGGATTAATTATAAGGGAGAGGAAAATTAATCTAGGATTAATTACGGAAAGAATTTATCTGGGATAAAATTCGATTAAGAAGAGAGAGAACGATTAATTTGGATATATTCGATATATTAATTGAAATTAGATTTCAATGCGGAATTAAAATTGGATTTTAATTCGGATGTACGAATTAATTTAGAATTAATTCGTAAGCGATTTTAGTAATAATGTCACAATGGCAAATTCGTTAATTCGGAATTAAACAACCCGAGCCCGAGCGAAGTTGCGCCTTGAGATTGTTCGACATAAATTCAGAATTTACAAGTGGTGGGACCCACTTGACTTACATCACACATTTGACTAGTGATGGAAGTTGTTGATGGTATAGTGTAAATCTTGCTTTGCTTGTTTTTCACTCAACAAATGCTCAACACACTTTGTATTTTTTTTCATTTTGAATGACTAATACCAACTTTGAGATTTGGTATTTGGTATTTGACTTGGAAAATCATTAAACAACCACAAAAATTGATAACATTATCTCCTCTCCATCTTGCAATTGCCGATTGCTCTCCTTCTCCCCTTAGAAATTTTGTTTCAAAATTTCTTCATTGCTAGCACAAAAAAAGAGTCACCAAGGTGTTGGGAAAACATTCCCAAGAGTTTGGAACACAATGAGAAGCTTGGAGCTCTTCATCAACACCAACGTTTGAACTTCATACATCCATCCTGTTGGACAATTATGACCCATAGCGTCACTATTTGTACAGATCATGGTGTTGTTGTACAATTAACTATATGACAATGAGATTGCACTCTTATCATTTGTGATTAGATCACCTGGATGTAAAAATGATAGAAGGTCCTTATGATTAGTTCCTGGATTGAGATGATATGAGACAGTATCAGTCCTCGAAGGATTAATCATTAAATATCCCTAGTCAGAGTATTATCGAGATTGGACATCGATAATACGTAAAAGACTAGTATTACACTTGTGCGCGTTGTGAGGGCACAATAGCATAGTTCTCATATATTTGGTTATTGGATACTCATGCAAGTGTAATAAGAGGTTGTGTTTTACCGATGGTACGGAAAACAGCTTCGCTCTGGATAGACCCCTCAGAATTCCATTGGTAGTATGACTATGTGTCTATGGAAGTCCGAAATCAGGGTAGGTGTATTTGGTCTTAACCTGAGACTTGCACCGCTAATACTTGCGACAATCAATATGCTTTGGTTTTGGTCGTCCAGGGCTTTAACCAGTTCTGTGTACGCCTCTGCTGGGTATATTGAGAATCGTAGTGTATTGGGTGTGATGTCAAGACGGAAGTATCACTCCAGTCACAGTGGAGATGATGTCACGTAGGATACGGAACTAGTACTCTTAAGTACTGTAGTCATCGGGATGATATGACTAGGTCATGTTCATCCGATTATAGAGACTAGTTACCAGACATCTGACATATGTTTCGTACAGGGCAGACATAATTCCAACCCCAGGCCTAGCACATGACATCCGATATGGATCGTCTATACGCAATACTATGTATACTACGCCTGACATAGATTGTATATTCCAGTAAGAATATTTCTGGAGAATTGGGTAGGCACGGTGCTTTGCTATAAGCTAACCATGTCTTGTAAATCCGTAGCACGTGGTACGAGGTACGAGGTACGCACTTAATCGGATGTCCGATAATCGGATTTACTACCAACATATCCAGAGGTCTCTTGGGTCGCTTCCCAAAGATTCACCGATGACAGTTGACTTAAACTAGAATTAATCTGGGATTAATTTAGAGAGAGAAAATTAATATGGGATTAATTGAGGCTTTATTAATCGGGGATTAAATGTGTTCGGAAGAGAGAGAACGCGATTAATTTGGAATTAATCGGTAAAATAAATTTAGTAATTAAATTTGATTTTTCTATTTAATTTATTTGTATGGGAAAATTAATATATCGGATATATTAATATGAATTGGATTTCTTTACGAAATTAAAGTCAGACTTTAATACGAATAACGAATTAATTTAGAATTAATTTGTAAACGACGTTCGTAATATATTTGCAAGGCATCGTTATTTAATTAAATTAGATTTAATTATTTAGCGATGAAAGTTCGTTTAATCGGATTAAACGGATCCGAGCCGCGGAAAATGTTCGTAGAGACATTTGAATTTTGAATTCAAATGTGGGGCCCACTACACATGTGGTAGTTGGGAGGGTAGTTGGCATTTATGCCAAGCCACCAAATTTCCAACTACCTTGGAATGGTTTTGGTGAAACCATTTACCCAACCACCTTGTTTAGGTGAAAAGGGTAAATTGGTTTTACCAAAAGGCATCTCTCTCTCTCATTACACAACACAACACACAAAAGAACTAAAATCCCTAGCTTTCTCTCTACTATGGGCGTGCCTTTATCTCACTCTCTTTGATTTTGTGGCAAAATCAACAAAGCTAGCACTTGTAGAAGTCTTCTAAGGTGATAGGGAAACCAACTCAAAGCTTGGAATCAACACAAAGGTTGGATCTTGGAGATCTTCATTCAAAATTTTAAAAGCTCAAATCCATTCAATGTAAGTATTCCACAACTTATAATGAATTTATGAACATCTTTTCTTGCTTATTAGATCCTTGGCATGTTCTAGGAACACTAACAATGGTATCAGAGCCAATTTTAAGCATGAAAATTTTAGGGTTCATGAGACTAAATTTGGGGCTTTTGTGTTTTGAGCATGATTCATTCAAATTGATGCTTTGAGCATTCTTAGATTATGTTAACTTAGAGTTGTTCCTGATTAGATTTGGAACAAATTGATTGGATCAAATTTTTTAATATTCCTTAGTGTGGCCGAATAGGACTGCAGTGCACTGGGCAGTTTATTATTTTTTTTTTTATAACATCATTGGATGTGTTTAAATGCATGTTAAATGTTGATTGTTGGTTTGATTGGATTGGAATCAAAGTCAATAATGTTTATGTTAAATTCAAGAGCATGTTGAGCATGAAATGATGTGTTTTGGCTTCAATTTGTGTTGAACATAAATTGATGGATTAAGCATGATTAATTAAGTTAATTGGTATTTTGGAATATTAAGTTTAATTAATTAATCATGGCTAATACACTTTAATTAAAATAATTGTGATATTTGGAATATTATAATTATGTTAATAAGCCTTTAATTAAGAATTGGGCTAAAAGTGTGTATTTGGGCTTAATGGGCTTGATTTGACCAAGTTTGGTTTTGGACTTTTGGATTGGATCCAATTGGGCCCAAAATCAATTCCATAAAGTCCAAATACATCATTTGACCCTTTAAAGAATTTAATTGGGCCTAATGGGCCTAAATTGATTTGTTGGCAATATGGTGATTCCAATTGGGCCTTGGCATTTTGGGTTTGACCCATTATGGCCAAAGCCCATGCCTTAAGAATTAATTAAAAGCCCATTGGACTTTAATTAAAATGACATTGGATGTTATTGGGCCTTTGAGACCCATTAAGATTGGATTTGGAATCCAAGTCTTTAAGGCAAATAAATAAGTGTAAATATTTAATTTGGAATTAAATTTGAATTAGTATTGAATACAAATAAATTGGATTTAAAGTTGTAGTTCAATATAATTCAAGAATACTTACTTTGAGTATTTATTCTTAAACGAGTTGGACTCACGCAAATTAAATCGTTGTTTGAACATTGGATGGTCATTAATCAAAGATTAATTAATTGGATTAGATTGATTGAATAACATGTTTTGTATGAATACATGAATGTGTTGTACGAATAATGTATATCGGATGGATATTTGAAGGGCGAGGGCAATTTTGGAAATTGTAATAAATTTAGAATTTATTAAATTGGACCTGCGTGTCCAGCCTTTTATCTCCTTATTCTTTGTATTTCTCTTCTCACCAATTCCCCTCAATGTAAATGAGGTTGCTTTATTGTATTATGTAATTGGGTAGAAGTTAGAATAGTTCTAGTCGGGTTGAGGAAATGGTTGATTTGTTCTAGGAACAATTTGTGACATATCCATCCGCATATCATTATTAATTTATTTATCACGCCTTATTATGCTTTTAGAATGCATGCTTAAGGGTGTATGATGAGACCTAATCAAAGATAATAAATTGGTTGCCAATTACGCGAAAAACCCTCAAAACATATTAAGCGTTTTTCCTTCCGTTGAGTGATTCTTACTCAAGATCCAAAGTTGGCATTGGTTTGTTGGCCAAAGTCAAGACCTTTGTCAATTGCGGATGTGTTTGAATCATGAGAGTTTTGTTCCATATCGGTGTCTTGTCCAAGTCGTGATTTGTTGGCCAAAGTCAAGATCACTTTTTGTCCATCGACATTGATTACGAAGCTTTCCATGTCAATGAGTCCCGCTTAACTGGAATCATTAAGCTTGTTGTGCCAAAACCAATGCTTAGTTGATTCAGAGGAAAAAGGTTAGGAAAATATATTGGATATATTGTCATATATATTGTATATATGTTTCGAACTTGGATGTCCACCTACTGGATCTAAGAATTGGATGAGATCCAATTGATCTTAGAGATCTACCTAGTTAAGTATCATACAATTTGTTGGCCAAAGTCAAGATTGTGTGTTATTTAACGGGATCCTAGCCCACTAGGAAACTAGGTTTCCCGAGTACTCCACAGAGGCTCGCCGAAAAATAGTGGGAGGCTAGTATTGAATTTGTAATTTCGTTCAAATACTTGCCAATACGAGCTCATTTCAATTTTCGTCATTATTTATTAATAAATATATTAGTTGGACTAATATTCAATTGTTGTTTTAATTAAACAGTTGGACTGTATTCAAACTACTTCATTTATAGTTGATTATATAATTGGATTATAGTAATCAATATATTTGAATTTTACCCTTCATTTATAGTTGATTATATAATTGGATTATAGTAATCAATATATTTGAATTTTACCCTTCATTTATAGTTGATTATATAATTGGATTATAGTAATCAATATATTTGAATTTTACCGATCATTTATAGTTGCTTGTATAATTGGATATAGTAATCAATATATATTTGATTTTAACCAATAAAATGTAATTAGTTATATAGTTAAACTATAGTAATCATTACATTAGATTGTACCTGAAATCGTTGATTGGATAGTTAGACTATTGGAATCAAGATAACTGAAAGATTAGTGTTTAAAACATAATCCTGGGAGAAAATGTGTTTAAACGACTTTAATTTTCAAATTGGGAATAAAATTTCATGATGGTCCTGGAAACTAATAAGTTACTTTATTTGATAAAATAACATATTAGGCCTAAGCCCAGAGTTAAGCAAATAGTAGAGCATGATCTTTGGAAGACTCATGTGATGATAACTTTAGTGCTTAATCATTTATGCTTGTCATAATGACTCCTTAATTTCGTCGTCATAACTAATGATTAGATCTTTAAACCATGATGTTGAAATTGAAGGATCTTCATAGGTCTATTCTTAGATCTTAGAAGCATTAATTGCAATAGTAAACTCTTGGAGAGTTAATGGCTATGCTCAAGGAGCCAAAGCCAAAGTTTACAATAGGGCAAGAAGCGCAAGGCGCATCTTACTTCAATATGTTGGACAATTATGACCCATAGCGTCACTATTTGTACAGATCATGGTGTTGTTGTACAAATTAACTATGTGACAAAGGAGATGGCACTCTTATCATTTGTGATTAGATCACCTAGATATATAAATGATAGGAGGTCCCTATAATTTGTTCCTGGATTGAGAATGATATGAGACAGTATCAGTTCACGAAGGATAAATCATTAAACATCGCTAGTCAGAGCATTATCGAGATTGGACATCGATGAATACGTAAAAGACTAGTATTACACTTGTGCATGTTGTGAGGGCACAACGACATAGTTCTCATATATTTGGGTATATGATACTCATGCAAGTTTAATAGGAGGTTGTGTTTTACCGATGGTACGGGAAACAGCTTCGCTCTGGATAGACCCCATCGAAATTCCATTGGTAGTATGACTATGTGTCTATGGAAGTCCGAAATCAGGGTATGTGTATTTGGTCTTAACCTGAGACTTGCACCGCTAATACTTGCGACAATCAATATACTTTGGTTACGGTCGTCTAGGGCTTTAACCGGTTCTGTGTACACCAATGCTGGGTATATTGAGAATCGTAGTGTGTTGGGTGTGATGTCAAGACGAAAGTGTCACTCGAGTCATATGGAGTTGATGATCGCACATGGATACAGAACTGGTTCTCTAAAAGGTTGCAACCGTCGGGATAATATGACTTGGTCATGATTATCTGATAATAAAGAGACTAGTTGCTCGTAATCCGATATATGCTTCGTACGGGGAAGACATTGTACCAGCCCCAGGCCTTGCATGTGATCATTCGATACTGGATCGAAATACGCAATACTATGTATACTACGCCTGATATAGATCCTTATTCCTGTCAGGATATTTCCGTAGAATTGGGTAGGCATAGTGCTTTACTAGAAGCCAACCTTGTCTTGTAAATCGGTATAAACGTAGTACTTGGTACTTACATGTTCGGATAGTCCGACGACCGAATTTACTGCCAACATATCCGGGGATCTCATGGGTCACTTCCCAAAGATTAACCGATGACGTATGACTCGTACTTTAATTAATCTTGGATTAATAAGATGAGAGAGAAAATTAATCTGGGATTAATTGCGTTAATATATTCGATATATTAAACGAAATTGGATTTCGACGCGGAATTAAAATTAGATTTTAATTCGGGCGAACAAATTAATTTAGAATTAATTCGTTAGCGATGTGAATAGTGACTTCGCTAGGCGTAATCATTTAATCACGACGTAACGAAAAATTTGTTAATTTGGAATTAGCGAACCCGAGCCCGAGATTGTTTGCGAGCGCATTCGCATTTCGAATTCGAGTGCGGCACGCAAGTCAAATCAAGCGCCAAATCATTAGTCGCATCAAGCGTCAAATCACTTGTCACTTTGAGTGATGTGACTTGACAACTTGATTGATAGATGTGACTTGATGGGAGTTGTTGAAAAGCTTTTGAAAGCTTGATTGACATATATCATTATTTTAATTTTTGGTATATGTTTTGATTTTGGAAATCAATTGTCAACTAACACACAAATATCTATTCTCTCTTCTCCATCTCTCTCACGCCATTTTCTTCTTTTCTTTTACTGGTTTGACCGTGACAAAGATGGAAAAAAGGAAGCAAAGTGCTTGGTTTTTGTGGCAAAAATCAAGAGAGCTAGCACTCCGAGAGACATGCGAAGGTGATAGGAAAGTCCACCCATGAGCCGGGAATCATTCGAAGAAGCTTGGAGCTTGGATTCTTGAGCAACAATGGCCGAAAATTTTAGTGAACTGTGACAGTGGACTGCCGAATGCAGTGAGCAGATTTTCAGTTTTTGTTGCCTCCCGCGTCGCTCAACCGATCGATGTGAGTATTCCGCGACTGTCTCGATTGTATTCACATGTGTTTCATGCTTGTTTATTGATCCTTGGGACCTTAGTAAACTCCAACAATGGTATCAGAGCAAGGAAAAACATGAAAAAGTTTAGGGCTTAAAATTTGGGTAAACTTGATTTTGAGCATGATTAATTAATTGTTTGATTGAATATACTTAATTGATGTTGAATTGAAGATTGATTGGATCAATTTCAAGAAATTGTGATTGGATCATTTTTTTCCCCAAATTGTTGAGGCTTGGCCGAATCTTAAGTGCCCTAATTCTTGGTGATTTTTTGATTTTTAATCATTGGATGAGTTGGAAATCATTCAGGATGTTGATTTAATGTCGATTGTGGAATTAATTGGATTGAAACCGAATCAGACACATAATTCCCCAAATTGCCGAGAGTAGTAAAGCATGTAATTGGGTTTGATTTTTGTTAAAATGTGTTGGACATGTTTTAATGTTAATGGCATGATTAATTAGGCTAATTGATGTTTTAGGAATGTTAATTGGATAATTAATTGTGTAATGCACTTTAGGTAATTAAATTGGGAATTTGGAATTTGGCAATTTAATTGAATTGGGCTAATTTTGGAAATTGGGCTTGAAAGTTGTTATTGGGCTTATTGGGCTTGGTTGTATCAAGTTGGGTTAAGGCAAATTGGATTGGATCCAATTGGGCCCAAAACCGCCTCCATAAAGCCCAAATGCGACTAATGGACCTTTAAAGTTTAATTGGGCCTAATGGGCCTAAATTGATTTATGGGCTCATGGGGTAACTCCCGGATTGGACTTTGGTTATCGGTTTGACCCGAGTTGACCAAAAGTCCATGCCTTAAGAAATTAATTAAAAGCCCATTGGACTTTAATTAAATTAACGTTGGACGTTAATCGGGCTTTGAGACCCGTTGTGATTAAATTTGGAATTTAAGTCGTAAAGGTTCATTAATAAAGTGTAGTATTTAATTTGGAATTAAATAGCGAATTAGAATTAAATACAAATTGAATTGGATTTAATTATGTAGTTTAATTTAATTCGAGAATTCGTACTTTGAGTACTTATTCGCAAAACGAGTTTGACTCGAGCAAAATCAAATCGTTGTTTGAATATTGGATGGTCACTAATTATCAGATTAATTAATTTGATTAGATTGATTGATAACATGTTTGTGTGAATACATGGTTGCGATGCATGAATAATGTATATCAGATGGATATTAGATGAGTGGGGCAATTTTAGAAATTGTTGTAATAAATTTGGAATTATTAAATTGGACCTGCGTGTCCAGCCTTATTACCTCCTTATTCTTTGTATTCTCTTCTCACCTATTCCCCTCAATGTAAATGAGGTTTCTTTAGAAGTGTAGTGTAACGGGTAGAAGTAAATACTTGTGCTAGCGGGAGAGAGAAAGGGAGAAATTTGATCTATGATCAATGTGTAAAGTATCCATCCGCATATCATTATTACTTTATTTATACGCGCTTTATTATGTGTTTAGAATGCATGTTTAAGGGTGTATGATGATGAGACCTTAATAAAGATAATAAATTGGTTGCCAATTTGCACTCGAAAAAACCCTCGCAAAATATTAAGCGTTTTTCCTTCCAATGAGTGATTCTCACTCAAGATCCGAGACTGGCATTGGCTTGTTGGCCAAAGTCAAGGCCTTTGTCCGTCGAGGATGTGTTTGAATCACGAGAGCTTTGTTCCATATCAGTGTCTTGTCCAAGTTGTGGTTTGTTGGCCAAATTCAAGACCACTTCTTGTCCATCGACATTGATTACGAAGCTTTCCATGGTCAATGGGCCGCGCTTGACTGGGATCACTAAGTTTGTTGTGCCAAAGCCAAGACTTAGTTGATTCATAGGAAAAATGTTAGGTAATACATTGGATGTATTGGCATATATAAGATATATGTTTCGGACTTGGATGTCCCCCTACTGGATCTAGGAATTGGATTGGATCCAATTGATCTTAGAGATCTACCTAGTTAATTATCATACAATTTGTTGGCCAAAGTCAAGATTGTGTGATATTTAATGGGATCCTAGCCCGCTAGGAAACACGGTTTCCTGAGTACTCGACAGAGGGTTAGAGGCTCGCCGAAAAATAGTGGGAGGCAAGAATTAAATTTGCAATATTCATTTAATTACTTGCCATACGCGCTCAAATAAAATATCATTCGTCAAATATATTAAATGTTAGTTGGACTAATATTTAAATCGTTGTTTTAATTAACAGTTGGACTGTATTCAAACAAATTAAGAGTATAGTTGATTAATATAGTTGGACTATAATAATCATTATATTTAAGAGTACCTGAAATCGTTGATTAAATAGTTGGACTATTAGAATCAAGATATAATTGAAAGATTGACATTTAAAACATAATCCTAGGGAAAATGTATTTAAATGGTTTAATTTTCAAATTGGGAATTAATTTTCAGGATGGTCCTGGAAACTAATAAGTTACTTTATTTGATACAATAACATATTAGGCCTAAGCCCGGAGTTAAGCAAATAGTAGAGCATAATCTTTGGAAGATTTATGTGATGATAACTTTAGTGCTTAATCCATTAAGCTTGTCGCACTAGACTCCTTAATTTCTGAATCATAACTAAGGATTAGATCCTTAAAATATGATACTGAAATTGAAGGATCTTCAAAGATCTATCTTTAGATCTAACAAGTAATAATTGCAATAATTAACTCTTGGAGAGTTAATGACTATTCTCAATGAGACAAAGTCAAACTTTGCAATAAGGCAAGAAGCGCAAGGCGCACCTCATTTCGATATTCTAGAAACCCATGGCTTACCCAAAGGCTTCTGGAATGTTGAAAAGGGTAAAGGCAAAATCATTATAGTCTTCTGGGAAGAGAAAAGACATATCCCAAAATATTTGCCTAAATTGTGGTAAACGGGATCGCAGAAGCGTGACTGCCGTTTGGACAAAGTAGACATGAGGAATTGAAGACGGGCAAGGCTCTGACTTCAAATATGTTTGTCATAAATTATGTTCATTACTAGTATGAAATTAGATTTTAAATATTTAGTGTGGTACATAAATATATACTGATGTTCAGAATCTACTCTGAGCAGGATACTGACTTCAGATGAGATTTAATCTACGAATTGGAAACGGGATGAAAATCGTCGTTTTAACCGTAGAAACCTAATTTAGGAACTACCCTTCGGGTTTGTACTTAAATTAGGAAACTGCTATAATGTAACTAGTTTGACTAGAAACATTATCTCTATATCAGTGTTTAATCCGCTGCGGATTTACCTTTATATTCTAGAATACTTAAGTGTTTTATTTATAAAGATGATATTGAGATAAACACATTAGATGTGAATAACAGCATTTATATTTTGAATATAAATAAAATCTCAAACGTATAACATGACAAACAAATAGCTCAAACTGATTTGATCAGAAGAAACTAATTTGTGGCATTGTTGTCTGGGACACAATTAAACAAGACTCGTATATCCACACTTTCGAAGAGTGGGTACTAGGACTGATTTGATTATAATCAAATAAAGTCTACGAATCTAGTTTATTGGGCAAAGTGCCTAAAACACTATTTACTTGGTAAAAGTGTAAATGCCACCGATCTGTTAGCACTTGTTCATAGTGACGTAAGTGGGCCCATCTCTAGCTAGGCTAGAGGTGGATATGAATATTTCGTGACCTTTACGGGTGTGGCATCGCGTTATGGTTATGTGTTTCTTTTAGAACACAAATCATAAACTTTTAAAGTTTCGACACGAAATAGACAAACAGGTCGGCTAAAGTATTAAATCATCGCGGTAGACCATGATGAAAAAACTTAAGCAATAAGTTTCTAATATACTTGAAAGAGTATAATATTATTTCAATGAGGACTCCTCCCGGAACACGTCAACCTGACAGTGTGTCCGAACAGTGAGAAACCGAATTTTGTTGGACATGATAAGGTTAATCATGAGTCGCTCTGAGCTACCATTTCCTTCAACGGATACGCATTAACAGCGCAGAACTTATTTAGAATAAGGTTCCATAAAAATCTGTTTGACAAATTTCATATTAGATATAAACGGGAAAGAAACCGGGTTTCTCATTCCTGAAAATTTGGGAATGCTAGGCATATGTTTGGATGATACCAAACTAAAACCCAAATTGGATAAGTGCCAATTTTAGGTTATCATAGGGATACCATGAGTATAGTACTTATACAACTCACTAGAGAACAATTAGATTGTTGCTCACCATGCGGTTTTCTTAAGAGGAATACCGATATGCAGTGGTAAGTGGGAGGATAGTAAAACTCTATGAAAATCAGAGTGATATTGTTCCAGGCACCGAATCTTAATGGAACATATATAGTTCAGCAAGGATGAAACTATAACATTAATCTTCGAATACACAAGAACCGCGTATGTCGGAGAGAGTCAGAAAACAACCTGGGGTATGAGTTTCTGATCTCACCTCATAAAGATGTCTATCTTGTTGAGGTATACCAACTGACTACGTATGAGGAAGTGATACCAGGTATCGACATGATGTCTGAAATGATTCCATGTATATCAACAAGTTTAGAACTAATTGATGTACCGCAAGGCATTGTGCCTATTGGTACTTATAAGTCTTCAACGAAGACGTACATGGATGGCAACATACCAACATATAAAGCTAGGCTTTTAGCGGAAATGTATCGTTATCTACATTGTGTTGATTACGATTCAACCTTTTACCTATTGCCACGGTAAATCCATTTGCATAATGCTTGCTAAAGCTGCGTATTTCATTTTTGAATTATGATAGCTTAACGAGAAAATCGCTTTCCTGAAAAGGAAACCTTTTGGAGGATGTTTACAACATCCTATCGGTTTTTTCGTACCTAAACTAGCAAACAAGGTTTGCAGGTTATTCGATCCATGTTTGGATTGAAGCAAGCATTAGGTTCTTAGAATTATCGTTTTGATGTAATCATAATAGTTTATGATTTAATTCAAAACGAAATGATTCTTGTGTATATAAGGAGGTTAGTGGGAGCGCACTGACAGTGGCTGTCCTATAAAATAATGATAATATGTCATTTCTTGGAAAAGATATTCCCATATTAACTATCGGCGAAAGCTTGGCTTTCATAAATACTCTCCGAGAAATCGTATATTGAAACATGTACGTGACCTGGTGTCTCATACGCTTTGAGCATATGGATTCACAAATAGGCCAATCCGAGTGATAGTTACTGGATTGAAGTTAAGAACATACTTAGTATCTTAAAGATCTAAGGATGCTGTCTTAAACTATGGAGAATGAGAACTTGAAGTGAATGGGATCACTGCTGCAAGTTTCCTAAACCGATAAAAATGACTATAAGTCGCAAACCGTACTATACAGTTTGAATAACGGAACAGTGAGCTGGAAATCTTCCAAGCAAGATACTGTTATCGAATAAACAACAAATGCGGGTTATTGCTGCAGCTGAGGTGGCAATAGAAGCCTTCTGGGTCGATACAATATCTAATTAGATTAGATATAATTCTGTTAGCAGCTGAGCTAGGCGTCAGCACATGCTAAAGAATTAATGGTCTCATCAACGATCCAGATACATACTTCGATATTCATCTGATTCGTTCGGATTATACATCGTGGGGATGTGATGATCGTATAAATCGCAACAGATGATAATCATGCAAATCCGCTGACGAAAGCCTTTTCTCAGTAATTTGAGCCAATCGTACATAGTTCGGGTGTAAGACACTCGAGTAACTGGCTATAGGCCAAGTGGGAGATTGTTGGATAATTATGACCTATAGTGTCACTATTTGTACAGATCATGGTGTTGTTGTACAAATTAACTATGTGACAAAAGAGATTGCACTCTTATCATTTGTGATTAGATCACCTAGATATATAAATGATAGGAGGTCCCTATGATTTGTTCCTGGATTGAGAATGATATGAGACAGTATCAGTCCACGAAGGATAAATCATTAAACATCCCTAGTCAGAGCATTATCGAGATTAGACATCGATGAATGCGTAAAAGATTAGTATTACACTTGTGCGCGTTGTGAGGGCACAACAACATAGTTCTCATATATTTGGGTATATGATACTCATGCAAGTGTAATAGGAGGTTGTGTTTTACCGATGGTACGGGAAACAGCTTCGCTCTGGAAGGACCCCCTCGGAATTCCATTGGTAGTATGACTATGTGTCTATGGAAGTCCGAAATCAGGGTAGGTGTATTTGGTCTTAACCTGAGACTTGCACCGCTAATACTTACGACAATCAATATACTTTGGTTTTGGTCGTCCAAGGCTTTAACCGGTTTCTGTGTATGCCTCTTCTGGGTATATCGAGAATCGTAGTGTGTTGGGTGTGATGTCAAGAAGGAAGTATCACTCCAGTCATATGGAGATGATGGTCACGTAGGATACGGTACTAGTACTCTTATGTACTGCAGTCATCGGGATAAAATGATAAGGCCAGGTTTATCCGATTATAGAGACTAGTTACTAGACATCTGACATGTGCTTCGTACGGGGCAGACACATTTCCAGCCCCAGGCCTAGCACGTGATCATCCGATACTGGATTGACATACGTAATACTACGTATACTACGCCTGATATAGATCTTATATTCCTCAAAGGATATTTCTGGAGAATTGGGTAGGCATGGCGCTTTGCTAGAAGCCAACCTTGTCTTGTAAATCGGTATAAACGTAGTACTAGGTACTTACGTATTCGGATAGTCCGACGATCGAATTTACTACCAACATATCCGAGGATCTCATGGGCCGCTTCCGAAGATTCACCGATGACGTATGACTCGCACTTTTATTAATCTGGGATTAATTAGAAGAGAGAGAAAATTAATCTGGGATTAATTGCGGAGATATTTTATCTGGGATAAAATATCATTAAAGAGAGATAACGATTAATTTAGAATTATTCAATAAATTAATATATTCGATATATTAAACGAAATTGGATTTCGACGCGGAATTAAAATTAGATTTTAATTCGGGAGAACGAATTAATTTAGAATTAATTCGTTAGCGATGTGAATAGTAATTTCGCTAGGCATTATCATTTAATTGCGTCACAACGGAAAATTCGTTAATTTAGAATTAGCGAACCCGAGCCCGGGATTATTTGCGAGCGCATTCGCATTTCGAATTCGAATATGGCACGCAAGTCAAATCAAGCGTCAAATCGCTAGTCGCATCTAGCGTCACATCATTCGCCAATCAAGTGATAGATGTCTTTCACTTTGAGTGATTGACGCAAGTCACTATTCATGAGTGATGTGAGTTGATGGAGTTGTTTGAAAGACATTTACAATTTTTAATTGGTATTTGACTTTTTGGTTTTGTGTATTAGATATATAAACACCTAAAAAACATTTAATCAACTCTCTATCTCTCTTTGGTTCACGTTTTTGGAGCCAAAACTCCTCTTCTCTCTCACGCCCTTGGGGTAATTTCTTCACTGGTTTTCTGCCTAAAACCGTGACATGGGAAGCAAAGTGTGGGAAATTTGTGGCAAATTTCTTAAGAGCTAGCACTCCGAGGGACATGCGAAGGTGATAGGGAAGTCCACCCATGAGCTTGGAATCATTTGACGAAGCTTGGAGCTTGACGAAAGAAGATTGAAGCCAAAACAATGGGCTGTTTCACTGCCACTGCCGAGAGGACCAATGAGCAGAAAGAAAATTTTTGTCCGTTGTCGCGTCGCTCAACCGATTGATGTGAGTATTCTGCGACTTCCTCGAATGTATTCACATGTTATTTCTTGCTTTGTATTTGATCCTTGGGGCCGTAGAAACTCCAACAAAGGTGCACATTAAGGAAATCAAAGCGGGCAAGACACCGGCTTCAGGTATGTTTATTATAGAAATAAACATGTCTACTTCTAGTTTTAAAAATTGGATTTTTGATTCTGGTTGTGGTACTCATATATGTACTGATGTGCAGGATCTGCAGATTAGCATGAGACTGGCCTCATGAGAGATTGACCTCTGCGTTGGAAATGAGACTCAAGTCGCCGTTTTGGCCGTTGGGACTTATAATTTGGAACTGCCATCGGGGCATGTACTAAATCTTTCAGACTGTTATTATGTACCTAGTTTGACTAGGAATATTATATCTGTATCTTTATTGGCCCAATGTGGCTATACTTTTTTTTTTAAGAAACACCGGGTGTTTTATGTATAAAAATGATATGGAGATATGCAGTGCTGATGTGAATAATGGTCTTTATGTTTTAAATATAAATCAATCTCAAACATATAATGTAACAAACAAAGGCTTAAATTAAGTAACAAAGATGAAACTTATATGTGGCATTGTCGTTTGGGACACATTAACAAGACTCGCATATCCACACTTTCGAAGAATGGGTACTTGGATGGATTTGATCCAAATTCATATGACGTCTGCGAATCTTGTTTATTAGGCAAAA
This sequence comes from Zanthoxylum bungeanum, assembly GCA_019454045.1. Taxonomy (NCBI): domain Eukaryota; kingdom Viridiplantae; phylum Streptophyta; class Magnoliopsida; order Sapindales; family Rutaceae; genus Zanthoxylum; species Zanthoxylum bungeanum. The sequence goes on along the minus strand of SKCR01036363.1, from coordinate 32,023 downwards.
TGCCTAAAACACTTTTTAGCGGTAAAGGTGCACATGCCACCGAACTGTTAGCCCTCGTTCATAGTGACGTATGGGGCCCATGTCTAGCCAATCTAGAGGTGGATATGAATACTTCGAAACCTTTACGGATGATGCATCGCGTTATGGTTATGTGTATCTTATGAGACACAAGTCGGAAACCTTTGAGAAATTCAAAGAATTTCAACACGAAGTAGAAAAATAGACCAGCAAAGTATTAAAACATTACGGTCGGATCGTGGGGGAGAATACTTAAGCAATGAGTTTATTGATTACTTGAAAGAGTATGGTATTCTTTCACAGTGGACTCCTCCCGGAACACCGCAATTAAACGGTGTGTCCGAACGGAGAAATCGAACTTTGTTAGACATGGTAAGGTTGATGATGAGTGGCACAGAGCTACCTATTTCCTTCTGGGGATATGCATTGAACAGTGCAATACTTATTTTGAATAAGGTTCCGTCAAAGTCTGTTCAACAGACTCCGTATGAGATATGGACAAGAAAGAAACCGGGTTTCTCATTTCTGAAGATTTGGGGTTGTTGGCCATACGTTAAACGTTTGGATAGTACCAAACTTGAACCCAAATCGGATAAGTGTCTATTTGTAGGTTATCCTAGGGAAACCAAAAGATATTACTTCTACAACCCACAAGAGAACAAAGTATTTGTTGCTCTACATGCGGTTTTCCATGAAAATGAATTCCTAAATGCAGTGGTAAGTGGGAGGAAAGTAGAACTCGATGAAAATCAGAGTGATACTGTGATGTGATCCAGAATGAGCTCTGTTTGTTGGGCCAAGTTAACTTGAAGTTGTGGCTGATTGCATGGCTTGATCAAATTGGTGTATTTGGGCCATTTTGGTGGATTTGAAAGATTCCTTGGGTTATGGAGTTTGTTCCATGCATGAGACATTATGTGAAGGCTTTATTATGTCTAAAGCAGTATTGGAATGGGTCTAGGACGTGCATGTGCTGCCTTGATTGATTTTGGGCTTTATTTCCGAATGGTGTATTAGCAGTGGCGGGATTTACGCAGTCTTCGTATTTTGGACGTAACTTTCTCGTCCGATGTCCGATTTTGGTGATTCAAGTTGCATTGAAAAGATAACTCATAGCTCTACAACTTTGAAGTTTTCATCAAAGTCCAGTTCGGATTCCTTCATGGACTAAATGAGGACGCAATATATCCCTATAGTTTTTATATTTTATATTTTTTTAAGTTATGTGTTGTTTAAGTGTTGGGCTGAACATTAATTAAATTAAAAAGCCTATGGACGAAATTTTCAAGTATTTTATTAGGTTTTTATTATATTTTGGTAGAATTAGGGTTAGCCACCTATTTAAAGGGGCATTATTCATTGTAATGGATAATTAACCAATAATAATTTTTTTACAAAACAATTGACTTGTGTCATCTTGAGGGAGTGGATTCTTCTTGTTCTTGACTTAACAAACAACAAAGTATCAACGTGTGGCAAGCGTTGTGGCGCTGTATCGCTGTTCAGGATTCTCCAAAGAAATAAAGAAAGGTTTTTAAGGGCAATGTTCCTTAAGGGTTGGACTTGATCTTGGAAGGATTTTGTTCTTACAAAATCAAGATTCGCGGTTCTTGGGGCATAGAACACGTGGAGAGGTTTGCTTGGCTTTGTTCCAGGCAGGTTTCTATCATTTGGTATCAGAGCTCAGGGTTCCAAGGTCAAGATTTTCTCTATCTTTATCGTTTTATGAAGTTTTAATATTCCTTTTTTTTCTCCTGTTTTTGTTTTTTTGTCTCTTCTCATCTCAATTTTTTTTTTCTTAGTTCCTTTGTGTTTTTCATGTTTATGACCGATTCTTGGATGTTATTATAATGCTCTTTCATGGTAATAGCATATAGGATTCAGTTCTTAGAGTTTTTGAGTCAATTAAAGTCGAATTTATCTGTAATTTTCGGAACAGTTCGGTCAGAATTTTTCAGCCGCGCACTGATTTTCAAACTGCTGTAACTTCTGATCTAGAAAGAGTTACGGGACCCATAATATATCGATTTATAAGTACTCAAGGAGAAGAATTCATTAGTCATTGGCCGTACTCAATCTGCTTAAGTTTCGAGTCTCAAAATCCCTTTCAAAGTTACGAATTCTGTCCAGTTCAGTTCAGTTTGTCTTCTTATTTTACTTTGGTTTATTTTTTTTATTTTTTTTAGTCAGTTTCTTTGTGTTTGTTTTCGTATTTTCTTGGTGATTCTTTGAGTCTTTCCTCATTATTGACGTCTTTTGAGTAAGGGTTGATTTATATAAATAATTTGATGGATAAAAGGGTATTTATCTTTCGCACGAGATGCTCTATCAATAGTAAAGTGTAGCATGATTATTAATAGAGGGAATCACACAAATTTAGCTAGCACTACCCTTGTGGAAAAATTGGGATTACCATTGATACCTCTTGATAGACCTTATAAGTGGATGAGTGATTTCGGAGAGTTCGAGGTTGCTAAGCAGGTTGTGGTAAATTTTGCAATTGGGAAGTATGTTGACCAAATAGTTTGTGACGTGGTTCCTATGTATCGTACGCATGTTTTATTGGGTAAGCCTTGGTATAAATTCAATAAAGTAGTTTATGATATGGATAGGAATATCTACAAATTTAGGTGTGGTGAAAAGATTATCAAGCTTGCTCCTTTAACCCTACAAGAGGTCTATGAGGACGAGTTGTACATGCAGAGGAGTGAAGAAGAGTGGGCTAAAAAGAAAAGTGTGATTGCACTTGGAATGTTAGTAGGAGAGCTTCCAGAGTTGATAGAGGAAAATACATTGGCAAAATATGAAGTAAAGCAGGGTACGAGCGTAGCCTTGAGTAATGAAATGAAACATGTTGATGTTTCAATAAATAAGAGTAAGGTGGTTGATGGTGTTGATGATAGTGATGATATTGATGTGAGCGATGACATTAGTGATCATGATTTGGTTGTTCATGATTCCAATGAGGTGCTTGATGTTACTGTTAAGGGTGACTATCATATGGAGCAATCTGATGTTGGTTGTGAGGACATGAGTTATGATGTGCAAAAAGTACATGTGGCTGAATATGTAGAGTGTGGTCAGATCGTGGATGAGAGTGTTGATTGTTTGAGAAAGCGACATGGGCATGTTGAGTTTGTTTTAAATGAGATTTCAAATGTGAATCCATGTGGGAATCTCTTTTCTGTTGCAAGTGGTGTTAAGAATGTGAGTAGCAATGGAGAGATTGAGAGTGGAAAAGTATTCCAAAAAGTCATTCATTCGCCTTATTGACTTTTGCTCACCTTAACCATTTTTTTCCATGTGATTTTCTTTTATTCCAGGATTCTCGCCTCATTGATCTTGTCATTTTTATCTATGACCCGGGTTCGGATTCGAGGTCGAATCCTTTTCAAGAGAGGGAGAATGATGTGATCCAGAATGAGCTCTGTTTGTTGGGCCAAGTTAACTTGAAGTTGTGGCTGATTGCATGGCTTGTCAAATTGGTGTATTTGGGCCATTTTGGTGGATTTGGAAGATTCCTTGGGTTATGGAGTTTGTTCCATGCATGAGACATTATGTGAAGGCTTTATTATGTCTAAAAGCAGATATTGGAATGGGTCTAGGACGTGCATGTGCTGCCTTGATTGATTTTGGGCTTTATTTCCGAATGGTGTATTAGCAGTGGCGGGATTTACGCAGTCTTTGTATTTTGGACGTAACTTTCTCGTCCGATGTCCAATTTTGGTGATTCAAGTTGCATTGAAAAGATAACTCATAGCTCTACAACTTTGAAGTTTTCATCAAAGTCCAGTTCGGATTCCTTCATGGACTAAATGAGGACGCAATATATCCCTATAGTTTTTATATTTTATATTTTTTTAAGTTATGTGTTGTTTAAGTGTTGGGCTGAACATTAATTAAATTAAAAAGCCTATGGACGAAATTTTCAAGTATTTTATTAGGGTTTTATTATATTTTGGTAGAATTAGGGTTAGCCACCTATTTAAAGGGGCATTATTCATTGTAATGGATAATTAACCAATAATATATCTTTTTTACAAAACAATTTGACTTGTGTCATCTTGAGGGAGTGGATTCTTCCTTGGTTTTACGGAACAAAAGCTTATCAACGTGTGGCAAGCGTTGTGGCGCTGTATCGCTGTTCAGGATTCTCCAAAGAAATAAAGAAAGGTTTTTAAGGGCAATGTTCCTTAAGGGTTGGACTTGATCTTGGAAGGATTTTGTTCTTACAAAATCAAGATTCGCGGTTCTTGGGGCATAGAACACGTGGAGAGGTTTGCTTGGCTTTGTTCCAGGCAGGTTTCTATCATACTGTTCCTGGCACAGAATCCTTAACGGAACATGAACAGTTCATCAAGGATGAGACTATACCACAATCTTCGAATACACAAGAACCGCGTAGGTCGGAGAGAGTCAGAAAACAACCTGAGAGGTATGGGTTTCTGATCTCACCTCATATGGATATTAATCTTATTGAGGATGACGAACTGGCTATGTATGAGGAAGCGATACAAGGTATCGACTCCAGTTTATGGCAAGATGCCATGAAGTCCAAAATGGATTCCATGTACACCAACCAAGTTTGGACACTGGTTGATGCACCAGAAGGCGTAAAGCCTATTGGTTGCAAATGGGTCTTCAAGAAGAAGACCGACATGGATGGCAACGTATAAAGCTAGGCTTGTAGCGAAAGAGTATCTTCAACGACATGGTGTCGATTACGATGAAACTTTTTCACCTATTGCAATGATTAAATCCATTCGGATAATGCTTGCTATTGCTGCATATTTCGATTACGAGATATGGCATATGGACGTCAAAACCATTTTCCTTAATGGAAACCTTTTGGAGGATGTTTATATGCAACAGCCTGATGGTTTTGTCGTACCAAAACATGCAGACAAGGTTTGTAAGTTAAATTGATCCATTTATGGATTGAAGTAAGCATCGCGTTCTTGGAACCAACATTTTGATGAGATCATAAATGAATATGATTTCGTTCAAAACGAGGATGATCCTTGTGTATATAAGAAGGTTAGTGGGAGCACACTGACATTCATTGTCTTTTACGTTGATGATGTATTGCTTATTGGCAATGACATTCCCATGCTACAATCGGTGAAAGCTTGGCTTTCATTAAAATTCTTCATGAAAGGTCTGGGAGAAACAGCCTTTATTCTGTGAATAAAGGTCTACCGAGATAGATCTAGAAAGCTACTTGGACTCTCTCAGAGTACATATATTTATAAAATGTTGAAGAGATTCAACATGGAACAGTCTAAGAGGGGACTGTTGCCAGTGTCACATGGCGTCACTCTATCTAAGGACATGTGTCCTAAAACTCAAGATGAGAGAGACAACATGAGTCGGATCTCGTTCGCCTCGGTAGTCGGATCGATCATGTATGTCATGATATGTACGCGACCTGATGTCTCGTATACTTTGAGCATGTGTAGTCGCTATCAAGCCGATCCAGGTGATGGTCACTGGATGTCGGTTAAAAATATCCTTAAGTATCTTAGACGAACTAAGGATGCTTTTTTAATCTATGGAGATGGAGAACTTGAGGTAACTGGGTATACCGATGCAAGTTTCCAAACCGATAAAGACGACTGTAAGTCGCAATCTGAGTACATATTTTGTTTGAACAACGGAGCAGTAAGCTGGAAATCTTCCAAGCAAGAGACTGTTGCCGATTCAACAACAGAAGCGGAATATATTGCTGCAACAGAAGCAACAAAATAGGTAGTTTGGATACGTAAATTCCTAATTGGATTAGGAGTAGTTCCGTTAGCAGCTGAGCCCGTTCCATTGTATTGTGACAATAACGGGGCTATAGCGCAGACTAAGGAACCGTGGTTTCATCAACGATGCAAGCATATTCTTCGACATTTCCATCTGATTCGTGATATCATACATCGTGGCGATGTGAAGATCGAGAAGGTTGCATCAGAGGACAACATTGCAGATCCGCTGACGAAAGTTATTCATCAGCAAAATTTTGAGCGACATGTACATAGTTCAGGTGTTAGATACTTGAGTGACTGGCTATAGGCCTAGTGGGAGATTGTTGGACAATTATGACCCATAGTGTCACTATTTGTAAAAGACATTGTGATTTTTGTACAAATTAACTATGTGACAATGGAAATTGCTATTTTATCATTTTGTAATTAGATTACTTGTATATATAAATGATAAAAGTCATTATGATTAGTTTCAGATTATAAGATATGAGACAATATCAATCCACAAAGGTTTAATCATTAAATATCCCTAGTCGTAGTATTATCGAGACTGGACATCGATAATGCGGAATAGACTAGTATTGCACTTGTGCGTGTTATGGAAGCGTAACAACATAGTTCTCATATATTTAAGTATTGGATGCTTATGCAAGTGTGATAGGAGGTTGTGTTTGCCGATGGTACGGAAACAGCTTCGCTCTGGATAAACCCCTCAGAATCTCATTGGTAGTATGACTATGTGTCTATGGGAATCCGATTCAGGGTAGGTATATTTGGTCTTAACCTGAGACTTGCATCGCTGATACTTGCGACAATCAATACGCTTTGGTTTTGGTCATCCGGGACTTTAACAGGTTCTGTGTACGCCTCTTCTGGGTTTATTGAGAATCGTAGTGTATTGGGTGTGATGTCAAGACGGAAGTATCACTTCAGTCATATGGAGATGATGATCACGCAGGGATACATAACTGGTTCTCTATTATGTTGCAACTATCGGGATAATATAACAAGGTCATGATTATCCGATTATAGAGACTAGTTGCTTGTGATCCGATATATGCTTCGTACGGGGCAGACACTATTCCAGCCTCATGCCTTGCATGTGACATCTCATACTGGATCGCAATACACAATACTACGTATACTACGCCTGTTATAGACTATATATTCCTTAAAGAATATTTCTGGAGAATTGGGTAGACACGGCGTTTTGCTAGAAGCCAACCATGTCTTGTAAATCGGTAAGAATGTGGTACTGGGTAAGCATGTGTTCGGATAGTCCGACGACCGGATTTACTGCCAACATATCCAGGGATCTCATGGGTCGCTTCCCGAAGATTCACCGATGACGTATGACTCGAACATAATTAATCTGAGATTAATTAGAAGAGAGAGAAAATTAATCTAGGATTAATTACGGTAAGATTTTATCTGGGATAAAATTCCATTAGAAGAGAGATATCGATTAATTCGGAATTAATCGATAAAATAATATATTCGATATATTAAATGAAATTAGATTTCATAACGGAATTGAAATCGGATTTTAATTCGGGTGAACGTATTAATTTAGAATTAATTCACGAGCGACTTTAATAATAATTTTGCGAGACATTATTATTTAATTAAATTTGATTTAATTAAGTCGCAATGGAAAATTTGTTAATTCAGAATTAACGAACCCGGGCCCGGGATGTGTTTGCGGACCCACTCGAATTTTGAATCAAGTGGGGCCCACATCAAGTCACATCATTAGTCACTTTTGTAATGAAAGTCACATCAACTTTTGTGATGTGAGTCAAGTCACTTTTTGGTGATGGAGATGGTTGAGAGCATTAAATGAATTTTTGCTCTCAACACACTTGGTTGGTTTTTGGAAAATCATAACATACACAAAATTTGAAAAACAAAAACACTCTCCCTCTCCAACTCTCTCATTGCCGAGAATAGCAAAACACCAAAGGAAGAATTTTGTTGCAATTTTCTTCCAAAGCTAGCACTTAAAGAATCATACAAAGGTGTTAGGGAAACATTTCCCATTGAGTTTGGAATTCACCCTTCAAGCTTGGAGCTTCACATACAAATCAAAGAGGAGCTTGAAGCACTTCCAAATGAGAAAATTTTTTGTTATCAACACATCCAAGAAACCGATCAAAGTGAAATAATTTCCGCAACTTAACTTTGAGTATTCACATGTTTCATGCTTATATGTTCTTGGGAATGATCTTAGAGACCCAACATTTGCATCTTCCTATTCTTTATAGTTCTACACACACACATATTATTATATTATTTGGTGTTGTTCTTATATTATTTTTGTGTTTTATCACTATATTATAATTTGTGCACTATTGATTTTAAGTTTATCTTTGTAGGTTTAATCTACACTGACCCAGACAGATTTACGAGAGAATAATACACGAAATTAATTGAGTGATGATCAAAAGTTTGCATGTGACACCTAGTTTACTAAAATTGAGAAAGTTACAATCACATAATATATGTTTGGTAAAAGTTTGAAACCTACCTCGAAGAAAAAACAAGCCTTGATTAATAACCTTGTAATTACTTGTAATATTTTCTTTATCAGTTTATCCTCTTTAAACGGGTCGGACCTTATCCATATAAGCCTAGAGGCAGCCACAGGTAAGGGTGGCAGAAAAGCCTGGGCCCGGTCCGGCCCGGCCTAGCCTGGGGCAAAAAAAGCCCGGGCCGGGCCCTTTGATCAAAGCCTTGCAATTTTGGCCCGAGCCAAAACCAAAAAAAAAAATTATATATATTTTTTAATATGTTTGTAACATTTTTATTTGTTTGTAACATTTAAATTGTAAATTGTATTTGCATATAATGTGAATGCATTTTTTTTATATGTTTTTAATTTTGATGATGTATTTATATAATATAAATTTTATTTGAAATTTTTTTTGGAAAAATTGGCCCGGCCTGGCAGAAGCCCAGGCCAAACGGCCCGTTTCCACCCTTAGCCACAGGTTGTCATGAGCCCCGGATGACATCATCATCAACGCACGCACGCACTCACTCAGGCCAAGATCCATCCTTATCAATTCCCATCCTTCATGAATGTAGCGCACGTGATAAATCAAAAACCACAATCGAAAGACCGAGAACCAAAAACGCAAAACACAAAGGGGATTCCGGATTCGATCTCCCGCCACATCTTACTAAAAGTAACCCTATTTTTAACATAACTGACACGTGTCAGTACCTCACTTTGCCATCTCTTTCCCCTATTCACCGTTTCCCATTCATTTTTTTCGACACGCAACCGAAAAAACAAAAATTTCGTTTATTTCTTCTCACTTTCTCTCTCTGATTTAATTCCTTGTTCCATTTCTTTCTTTTGAACTCGGTCGACCGACTCAACCACACAATTCCCTTAACTCAGAGACGAAAAACCCAAAAAAATTAAAAAAAAAAATCCATTTTTTTTCCCAATTTGGAATCACAAAAGCTTCTCGTTTCGATGCCAACAGACGAGACTTGACTTTCTCCATCGGTTGCGTTTGTGGGGGTCAAATTAGGGTTTTCTTTTTTTGTGGTAATCTTATCCTTTAGATTTCGCTAATTCAGTTTCTGTTCTCTGCTTTTTAGATTTGTTGCAAACCCTAGTTTTTGTTTTAGTGGAGGAAAAGTAAAATAATATTTTTGAGTAATTGAGTTGATTCTTTGTGTAGGTAGGTAGTCGGGGTAAAACGGTTTCATCTTGTTTATTCCAAAGCTGGAATTTATTAGGTTTAATAATCTGCACGAGAACCTCTGTGAAATTTTTGGTGCCGTTGTTTTAGTTTGTCATCGGAAATCGAGGGGTTTCTTGTTAGATTTAGATTAGGGTCAGATCTTCCCTAAAATTGGTGTCTTGACTTTCTTTCTTGCCCATTGTTTCGTTTTCTTGATAGTTCTAAAACAAAAAGAAAAAAAAAATTGAGAGAGAATAAACTTTTAGGGTTTGCGTGTTATCTCATAGATTTTGTTTTGAAAGATTGGGTTGTGGTTTGTGTTTAATATAATGGCGTTGAACTTTTCTCATCGACCAATCTTTCCTTCACATTTAACTGAGGATAATATGGTGTCCTCAATGAGGATTGCAAATGGGTACCTCATGGAGGGAGTACCCGAGAAAAATGGAGATGGGTGTTCTAAGAGTTGGCATTCGAATCGGGAAATTGATGATTGCTTCGATTATGGGAGGGATAGGGCTGAAAATAGGTGTGGGTCTCAAGAGTCTGTGTCAACCGACATTAGTGATCTTTTGCCTTCGGATCCTTTTGGAATGGATATTAGTACTACATTTACAGCTGCAATTACGGGGTGGTTTGAGGATTTTGAGGTGGATTATGGTGGGTATGGAAAGGATGAGGTTGGGAAAAGTGACAATAACCAGTTGTTTGCAGGTTTTAATATTATTTGGAATATGAGATTCCAGAGGTTTCCCAGGAACATGGGGTGTGAGCATTATTCGAATGAAGGAAGTGGATATGGGGAGTGTTTTCAGGAGAAAGAAGCGGTGGAGGAAGCATCTTGTCATGGTGGTCTTGCATCAGCTTGTAATGTGGATGACATGTTTAGTTTTGGGGCAGATAATGTGGGTCATGTTGATCAGCAAAGCGAAAAATTTCTGGAGGATAATGGGATCTGTTGTGATGGAGAGGAAGGGGCTCCTCATGCAGCTTTGATTTTTTCCCTTGGTTATCTTGGTGTGCGAGATCTCCTTGTGGTTGAAAAGGTTTGCAGATCACTGTGCTCTACAGTTAGGGATGACCCTCTTTTGTGGAAGAGTATTCACATTGGTCAACCATTGAATGAGAAGATTAGTGATGATGTTCTTTTGCAATTAACCAATAGGGCTCAAGGTAATTTGCAATGCTTGAGCCTGGTGGAGTGCCCAAGGATTACTGATGATGGTTTGAAGCGTGTGCTGGAAAGTAATCCAAGGCTAAACAAGGTCAGATGGTTTTCATCTAATAGTGGGCCTTTCATTTTGTAGGATTATATTTATACCCTGAATTATGACTGTCTGCTTGAATAATTACTTTCCATATATTTAAGCATTAATATGAGATTTTCCTAGCTAGTTTGGGGAGGTAGTTAATGGTGTTATATGAGTTGATTTAAGAGTTGATTTATACCTTAGTTTCTTTTCTATTCCTTGCATCTATCATACTTTTATAAAGCGATTGTGGATATTTTGTAAGAAGCTGTTCTATATCAGTTGACGTTGAGCAAAAAGCTTTGTGCTTCGATATTTACACTTCCGGTGGTGCATACCCATAATTTGCCGAGCCTTGCTTTAGGGAAGTCAGAAATAATTTATAGAAGCCGAAGAGAATAATAATGCATAGGTATAGGTGTGGCTCATGAGAAGAATGAAAAATGAGTTTATAATGCCTAATTTAATTCACCAACTTCTACAAACATGAAAATTTTGTATACCAAGGTGGGACCAACCATTCAAGTTATGCAACCAATCATGACAGAGCCAAATCACCTTAAACATCAGATTAGTTGGCTCAGATGTGTTAACTTGTTTGTTTAAGTTAATTTTAAGTGACATATTAGTATTTAGTTGTAATGGCACTTAATGAATGTGATTGGTCCATTTTTTCCTCTTATATGTATAGTAAATGCAAGGATTAAAAGATTGAACTAACACCATTTGGCTCTCATGGTTTTTTTGGTCAATCTTGCTTTCAAATGTCATCAAACCAAGACCATGCTTTATATTCATGCTCTTTTTGCCATTTTAATTATGGATGAATTCTGACTTTGGCTGTAAAACGGTCACGGCATTGTTGTCATGCATTTGGAATGTGAATAATCTTTCTTTTTTTTTTTTCCGATTTAATAATGTGCTAAATATAATTCCTCCTCGCAACAGCTGAGTGTTCCTGGATGTACAAGACTCAGTATTGAGGGCATTGTGAATAGCTTAAAGGCTTTCAAGTCTATGGGTATACAAGGTGTGAAGTATCTGAGGATTGGTGGGCTGTATGGTGTTACTCTGAAGCATTTTGAAGAGTTGAAGGTCTTGTTGGGGACAGATAGCTCCACGCAGCAGAATACTCACAAACCACATTTCTATCATCGAGGAAAATTGTATGTACCCTGTGAGGATGACCGTGCCATTGACATTGAAATGTGCCCAAAATGTCAGAATCTGAGGTTAGTTTATGACTGCCCTGCTGACGGTTGTCTAGAGAAAGAACAGGCCTACCCGTTATGCAGGGCATGCACACTTTGCATAGCACGATGTGCTCATTGTGGACGATGCATTAATGACAGCGAATATGAGGAAACATTCAGTTTGGATTTGCTTTGTTCAGATTGTGGGAAGTGCCAAGAGAGGCAGGTCAGAAGGAATCCTTCTATATCTCCTGTTCTCCATGAACCTATTAGTGGGCTCTGTCTTCATGGCTAGTTACTGGTAATTGCTTGTGCTCTGGTTTCTCATTTGGCCTGTCTTCATGGGTAGATATCGGTAATTGCTTCTGTCTTCTGGTTTCACATTATGTTTTGAGGAATTGTACGAGTGTTGGCTGGTTAGGCAGCTAACATATTGCTCTCTATCTAACTGTTATCGCCTTCTTGGTCTGCTGACCAAGTCTGGTTCAATCAATCAGTGGACTGACCTGTTGGGGCTGCAGTATAGTCAACTGCTGGGTTTATTTTTCTGTGGAGTGAGGGAGAACAAAAGATAAAAAAAAACAAATGAAATAATATTCAAAAGATAGTGTAGGCAAAGGTTGTAATTACTATCCCATGTCCAGAGTATTTCATCATGCCCAGCAGTTCAATTGCACCAACACTTAATTAAGTGCATGCAAGTAGCAGGTAATAATGTCTGATAAGGAGTAATATCAGTTTGCTCATGGATGCTTGAAGTGTTGCCATCGACCTGTGTTGTGGTGCTGTTGGAAAGTCCATCCGAATGACTCCTGTGCTATGACATTAGTCGTTCAACTCCTTTGTTGAAGAAGCTCCTACTAATTTGTTAATGGTGAGGCAAGATCTCTTCATCAGCTGATTGATATGCATCAATTAATCTTCTTGCCATGCAGGACCTCTGTGCTCGGGCAGTCAGGCTTGTGGATGTTTTACATCTCTTATTTTCTGCCTCCTGGGTTGCTACCTGAATTATGAATGCAGTTTATCTTCTCCTCCTGTGGTGATTGGTATCCTCCATCACAGGATGGGGCTTGGACATTTTTCTTCCATGAGGAAGATTTTATCAGTGTGTTTCTTCCATGATGAAGATTTTATCACTCTCATTTATGAATTTCTACCTGTATGTGTTATATTTTCGTTGAAAAAAAAAACATGGACAGATATTGTATTAGCGTGTAACTGTGCTTTCCCTTAGTGTTAAAGATTTAATAGCAATGCAATAAACTTTCTTCAGCATATCTTCTTATGGGCACACAGCTTATTGATGCTCTTGGTCCCTAAAGCAAATTGAAGTGTGTATGGAAGGTTTGATTCACCCTTTATAGAAATAACGGGTTATCAGCTTCCCTTGGATTCTATTTTTGATATTACCTTGTTAAGCAAGAATCAATAAAAATGATAAACATACTTAAATTTTTACTTTAAGTTTCTACACTCCTCTTATTGTATGGCGAAAATATAGTGCCACTGCCACAAGGCCACTTACCCAGGAAACGGGAGGACGTTGAATTGTTGAGAGAGAGAATTATCTTCTCATTCATATATATAAAGTAGGGGTTTTTTTTTTCTTTAATTGAGAATCTCCGAGACAAACCCTTTTCTAATAATTCTCCAACAGGAAAGAAGATAAAAAAGAAAAACAAAATAATAATTTATTCATGCCAGACCTTACAGAGGAAAGCATATATTCAACATTCCACAGCAAATGATATCATTGGCAAGCTTGTATGGTAAGGTAATAATAATACAAGCTTCAAAACGAACAAAACAAAATGACAATAAACTTTGTTTTACATATTACAAGTTTTTGGTAAAAAAAAAAAAAAAAAGAAAGAATCGAGTTGAATGATGGATGGATCAGGATGAGGCACAAGTGGGTTCTTTGGCAATTGAATTTTCATTATTTTTCAGGCTTCTTGCGACGATCTTTCATCCAACTGAACAATTTCGAAAACTTGCTCTTAGATTCATCATCCTTCTTCTTCTTCTTATCTTGATCCGACGGCAGAGGATCTGGGTTTTGGTAATCCCATTGATCGGCCCACGATAGCCCGTTGTCCATTTCTCTTCTGCTTCCTGATCTTTCCAACTTTTGCTTCAATATACAGCTTGTAGATAATCTCTGTTATTTGCTTATTTAACTCTCATAATTTCCATTCTTTTTAGCTTCAAATTTGGGTGAAAGTTCGTTATGTTTCATTACCAGCTTTAGATTTTTTTTCAAATCCTATATTCAGCAGCAGTTGAAAAGCCTCTCTTTTCCAACCAACCCAATTCTTATTTTAGTCATACATTCTTTTATTCGAGGGAAGTGTTAATTTTCTATTTAAAAAAATAAAAATAAAAAATTGATGATTATGAAAAACAAGGAGGCTGTCCCTTATTGACAGAAGTTTGACTTACTTGGTCTGCATTACAATGACAAAACCAACTGAAATATGCATGTATGCTGAACCTCACATTTCAGGAATTAATTATTAATCAATGATTGTGCTAATCTGTTAGCGGATTTTATCGAATCGGTTAACCGATTGTCTATTGGCTTGGTTGCGATTTTGCTCAGAAAAATGTAAGGTTTTTCTTGTCTTGGGTTACACAAATGTGGTGGCTGTGGTCCTAAGGGATGTGGCTTTGTGGTTTAGGATTCTGGATTTCATTTGGAAATTCTGAGTTCGAATTCAGAGAGTGCGTTTCTTGTTAGAGTCTGAGATAGTCGGGGATCGAAAGTTTAGGTTCACCTCTTAACTTGTGAGAACATAAAAAGCACAAACTCATTGTGTTATGGTCAATCAATGATGTATTCATATGAGAACATAATTGAAATTAATTTTACAGAATATAAAGGCATGTTATGGTTTAAATGGTTGAGTGACAATTTTGATTTTTATACGATATATCGGATGGAAATTGTTGAGGAAAATATCTCACATCGGTTGAGATAAACAATTAAACTCAAAATATAAACATTGGACAATCCTCAACTCTCAAGCTGAAAAGGGTTGAGTTAGGCCCATGAATTTCAACATGGTATCAGAGTCACACTCATGCACGGGTGGGCCCACACTACCTGTCCACGTGACATGAACCAGGCAAAAGACCGGTTTGCACATGAGGGGGAGTGTTGAGGAAAATACCCACATCGGCTGAGATAAACAATTAAACTCAAAATATAACATTAGGCAATCCTCAACTGACTTTTGGGTTGATTTAGGCCCTTGAATTTCAACAGAAATCTAGATATAAATTTCTTAATAAATTTCAAATTGATGATAATATAATATGTAATATAATTCCACGTACCTTGAAATCAAAATTAGAACCACGAAACCAGCGAAACAATGAGTGTTTTTTTGCATCAGCATGAAAACGACTCTCCGTTTATTTTAATCAGCTAGCCGTTTGTGCTAAACCAATGAACAACTTATTTGAAACCAGCAAGCCAGTTTTCTGGAAATTATGGTTTGGCCCAAATTTGAAGAAAATTTAAATTTTATAATTTTTAGAGCCTTAATTTTGTAATTATACATTTATTTAAATATATGTCTTTATAATTTAATTTATTTATTTAATTAAATCACCTTGGATAAATTATGGACTAAATTTTTACGAAGTAGATTTCCCATTTTGGCTTATTTTCAAATAGGGTATGCGCGTCTTTTTCAATTTTGTAATTTCAATTCTTGTAATTTTTCATTCGTTGTAAAAGAAGAAGCTGAAGATTGCAATGAGGCAAACCAAAAGGAGATTTGAAGACTCAAATATAAAATGGTTCAAACTTTGTACTAGTTTAGGTGAGAAATTCAGGGCCAAAATAATAGGTCCAAAAATTATCCAAATAATTATAGATGATGAATACATAATTGTGTAATATATGATCTACAAGCTTTGTGTATGTTTTAGTTTATGCTTATTTGTTATAATATTTGATTTATAATATGCAAAAACTTGGGACCTAAAATAAGTGACTCTAACTGGACGAAACTTTATAATTACATGGTTTATTCAAAGGTATATCATAAATGAGGTATTGTCTAAAGGTCGATAAGAGCTTAAGATAAATAAGATGATACATTGACAAAGTGGTTTTTTACTCTCAAGTGTAAAAATGTCGAAGTAATAAAATAATCCGGTAAGTTCGGGATCGGTCCACATGGAATAGATTTAGTAAAATAAAATAATAATTCAAGAGAAAAAAAAGTTGAATTGTTTAAAGTGATGGACAATTTTAACTGCAACAGTAAAATAAAATACTGAGGCTAAGAGAGCCACTCTTGGTACTTCAAATTTAGAGAACTCTTACTTTTTATAATACATAAATTGTCATTATTACCCAGTTAATTTACTTCAGGAATTAATTATGCCAAAACATATAAAACTATCCATAAAGACGGTGATAACATTTGTCTATAACAAATCCAATTGCGTACTCAATTATGCCAAATATATAAAACCAGCCATACATGTGGTAACAAAATTGTCAATAATTAATCCAGATTTAAATTAAATATTAGTATTTAGATTACAATTTATATATTATAATATAAGTAAGATTAATCTATATTATCATATTAAGAGCTTTACTGTTTACCCCAGCAGGATAAAATTACTTACTCATGCTTTGAAAAAAACATACATAATTTTATTATTAAAAGAAAAAAATAATTACATTAAAGCTAGAAAAATAAAATATAACAGAGCTGGAACTTCACAAATTTTCAAAGAGAAAATTATGAAATCTGGACTGATTTTCTAAGGTGTTGAGTACCACTATTTATAGTAGAGAGCTGAACACCCTACATGTAATTTATAAATTTCATGTTTGATGGGAATTGACAATCCACCGAAAGATGAAATGTCATTTCTCACTTTTTTTTTTGTATATGCTTTTTATAATAATTAAAATTACATACAACATAATTTAGATTTTTCATCAATTTCGACATTGAAACCTTCAGAACTAGAAAATCATTACAGAGTAAAGTTGTAAATATTTAAGTCTTTTTTCATCTGGAACTGGTATTGCCTCAATCTGATATCGGAGTAAGGAGTTATGGCCAAAATACGAAAATTACGCGAAGTTGGAATTTCTGATATTGTACACTGTTAGAACACCATATCAAGTTTATGGTCTCCAATATTAAAATTTCACGTCCATTTCTCTAGTTATGCATTCAAAGTATTATTTCACCTATATAAGAAATAAAATTCACAGTAAAAAAATAAATTTAATTATTATTTCACAAATATGATAAATTAAGTGTAAAATGATTAATTTTCCTTTTAATAAATGTACATTTTTAGTGTTCATCACACCCTCATTCAGCTTATTACTAGTCCCTAGTAATTTAAGTGAAAACTAACAATTTTTATCCAAGTTAATAATTATTTTATTTCTTTCTAAATTATCAAATAAGTAAATTCTCTTGTACTGTTTACCCTTCTTCCATATACACATAAGATAAAGTACCAATCAATTCATTGTGCCCACAATATTCACCGATCTTGTTGAAAATAGAGTAATATTTTTGTCCTAAAATAATATTAGAGTTCACACTTTTTTGGCAATGAGAGTTTATTTATAAACAAAAATAGTTTTTTTTTTTAATAATACATCTTTAATCATTGTAACGAGCTTTGGGCCAGTAACTCCCAAAATAGTTGGCTTTAGGGTACTATGTGTTAAGACACCCCTACAGACTTAATTGTTCGGATCTCAAATGTCAAAAAAGAGGTGTATGATTTTCTTAAGCTTTCTCTTTAACCCATGTAACGAGCTTTGGGCCAGTGACTCCCAGACTAGTTGCCCTTAGGGCACTAAGTGTTAAAACACCCATACATACTTAATTGCTCAAGTTAGAGAGGCTACAGAATCGAGCTTATTCGGACATTTTTTTTACAAACTCAAGTTGTACCGTTTTACGTGAACAATCACTACTTGTTGAGGCAAGATGTCCGGTTACTAAGTAAAAACTTGATTATTATTATTATTATATTATTATTATTATTATTATTATCATCATCATCATCATCATCATTTTTTAAACTAATTCAAGCTGTACCGTTTTAAGCGAATAATCACTGCTTGTTGAGGAAAGACGTCATGTTACTAAGTAAAAGCTTGATTAGTTTTTTTTTTTTTTTATAAAAACTCAAATTCCACTGCCTTTAGGTGATATCTCTAACAAACTAAAGAACTGAATATTAATAAATTTTCACTTACATCCCACGATCATATGTTAGCGTGTATGTTGATGATGCATGTCAAATGAGCATATGGAAATCAAACTTTAATCAATATTATGGAGAACTTCCAATTATAAGTATATTGTGTTTATACTTCCAATTATAAGCTTTTTGTGTTTATACATCCTTATCAAACATGAACATCTTTGACCCAATTATAAGCATATTAAGTTTATACTTCCAAAGCATCCTAACACAATTAATTAGCCTAATTTCAACTTTAAACTATGTAATTATGCATCCAACACATAATTCATCACAATATGTCTCACTAATGAAAACTCACTAATGAAGAATATAGCTTATGAGAAGATCAAACATTACCTAGTAAGTTTGATACAAAGATCTTATCTCATTCTCATTTATGAAATTGTTGGAGAACTTCTAAGGTTTAGCAAGCTTCATTCCAAGACCCAATCTTAATTCCAATATAAGAAAGGTTCACTCCAAGATCCAATCTTGATTTCTCTAAGATGAAAAGTTGTAGAGAACTTCCAAAGCTTCTCTAAACGCTTCTCTAACTTAGGCTAATTTCTCCAAGAATTACTTTTATTTTGCTTTCACAATCTTAGCATTCTTAAGCTCATTTTGCTTATGCTTAGCTTAATTAAAACATTCCTTAAGCTTGCTATTTATAGCAAAACTTAGACAATTTTTAATTAATAAAAGTTTTAATCAACTTTTAAGTGGGCTTAATCCAATTTGTCCAAATATGAATAATTAGGTGTGACTAATCACCTTTGTCTACCACTTTGATTTAATCCAATTAAAGCAAGACAAAGATTAGGAAATGAATTAGTTCAATGTTTGCCACTTTGATTTAATCCAATTAAATCAAGCAAAAAACACATATAATTACGTATTTTCAATTACCAAAATATCCTCAAATGGTAGAGATAATTATGATTTTACAATTAAGCCCTTGTGTAATTATTGAATTAATCCAATTAATTCAATTAGGTCAAAGTAAATAATCAATGTTATCAAATAACACTTGATTATCTTAGTTGATAATTATAATATCGAATATTATCTTTTATCAAAATTAATCGGCTACCTAAGCGCTCAACGAGTACACTTCATATTGGAACTCTCTAAGTTCAGACACGTTCTTCATATAAGCCTAGCTAATATGTACGCAATTCAGCCACCTCTGAATTCATGAAGAACACGAACGACCTTTCTGAACTATAAAAGTCGAGGTCATCACATATGTTTAACAATCCCTCCATCATAGGCTATCCAAGTTGTACTTAGGAAACATAGAATACACCGTCAAGTTTTTGAGGCGCACGATTCTTTACAACTGATACGATCCACCCTAGGTGATCGGATTTGGCCAAAGTCTTAAGAATTGTAACTTTCTCACATGGATACCTAAACCCATTATGGTACACATACGGGCCGACAGATCCTATCATGATTCACACTTGATTAACGAGTGCATTGGTCCACACCCAACGAACATCTAGAGGCCAGACCATGAAAGGTTTCTGACATACATGACATCAAAGTGTAGAGGATCTCACACAAAATCAATGATATCATATAGTCAAAGGATCACATATGCTACTCGACTCGAGGAGATTCCTATTGATGGTGGTGTGTACTTCCAACTATTAGGAATAACATGTCAGTCATTCAATATTCGGTCCAACAAATACCCAAATATTTATATAAACTTCCAAAGCTCATGGTACATTGGGTTAAACCATTGGAACTCCAATTCCAATATACGACAT
Source organism: Zanthoxylum bungeanum (assembly GCA_019454045.1). NCBI lineage: Eukaryota > Viridiplantae > Streptophyta > Magnoliopsida > Sapindales > Rutaceae > Zanthoxylum > Zanthoxylum bungeanum. The sequence continues at coordinate 12,087 of SKCR01036363.1, read as the reverse complement.
GTGTTAGTCTTCTAGGTTATAGGAATTCGATCGTATTCCAAAACTAACGACTAGTAATATATATACACACACACACACACTTTATGAATAGTTTATAATATTAATACTTATCCCAATATCAGAACACCTTGTGTCATGTATTACTACATGACTATTCTAAGGTCAATGTCATTCTTAGCATATTTATACATAAATCTAATATGTATAATGACAATACTATTAATAAGGTTTGAAATGAAAATGTGGTTATTTTATTAATAAATAATAAAATATAATATATTATACATTATTCGGATTAATGCTTCAAGTATCAACTCCAAAAAACTCCCACTTGCTTAGTGCCAATCTGGATGGTACCTCATTCTCATCTCCTCTACATGTTTATCGAATAAATTAGGGGGTAAGGCCTTAGTAAGCGGGTCTACTATCTTGTCTAGTCCTTGTACCTTCAAGACCACTATGTCTTTTCGTTCAATAATTTCTCTAATCACGCGATATTTCATATCCATGTGTTTAGACTTGGAATGCACTCTCGGCTCTTTAGTCTACGCACTGGCTTCGCTATTATCATACTATAATGGGATCGAATCCGTAATACTAGACACAATGTAAAATTATGTGATAATATTTCTAATCTATACAGCTTCTTTAGCAACTTTTGAAGCCGCTATAAATTATGTCTCAATAGTGGAATCAGTTATTGAGCCAACTAACTGCACCATTATAGAGGGTAAATATATATATCCGAATGTAGATTATCTATCATCTGGATATCCTTGGAAGTTAGTGTCTATATAACCCTTAAATTATATCTCATCTTCTCTATATATGAGAAACTTATCTTTAGCGCCCTTAAGATATTTCAGGATATGTTTCACGGCTGTCCATCGATCATTACCTGGATCAGATTGATATCGGCTAGTCATAATGATTCCGAAATTGATGTCAGGTCATGTACATAACATAACATACATAATGCTTCCTAGAAGCATATGGAAAGTTAGAAGTTCTAACTCTCTCTTCCTCAGTCTGAGGTGCCATTTTCTTCGAAAGATTTATCCCATATCGGAAAGGTACATTTAGTGCATAGCAGTTTGTAAAAACCGTACCTTTCAAACATTTAATCTATGTGCGTGGATTGCGACAACCTTATAAGCTTCTTATCTCTATCCTAGTAGAGCCTTATACCTAGAATATAGGAAGCTTCACCCATATCTTACATGGATAAGTTCTTGCAAAGGTAGGTTTTCACACTTTTCATAAATCATGTATCATTTCTAATGATAAGGATGTGGTCTACATACAAAATTAGGAAAACTATCATGCTCCCACTCACTTTCTTATAAGCACACGATTTTTCTTCGTTCTTGATAAATCCATATAATCTAATTATCTTATCAAAATGATGATTCCAGCTTAAGGATGCCTGTTTAAGTCCATAAATAGAATTTTGGATCTTACAAACCTAGTTTGAAGTCTCACTGGATACGAAAACCCTCTAGTTGTTCCATATAGATATCCTCATAGAGGAATCCATTTAGGAAAGCGATTTTCACATCCATCTGCCATATCTCATAATCGTGATATGCAGCAATGGCTAAAAGAACCCTAATGGATTTTAGCATAACTACTGGTGAAAAAGTTTCCTCATAGTCAATCCTAAGACATTGAGTGTAACCTTTCGCTACCAGTCGGGCTTTAAATCTTTCTATTTTTCCATCGGACCCTTGCTTCCTATTATAAACCCATTTACAACCAATAGGTTTAATTCCTTCAAGAAGTTCAACTAAGTCCCGGAATTGATTGTCATGTATAGAATCCATCTCGGATTTCATGACTTTATGTCATTCGATATCCAATATCGCCTGTTTATATGTAGTCGGATATGTTTCCTCTAAGAGGAGAATATCAAGGTTCACATCAGATGTTAAGAAAAATCTCTCAGGAGATCTTGATATTTTATTCGACTTACGTAGAACCTATGTTGTATATCCTTCATCTAGTTGGATATGTGGTTCCATCTTAGGTTCCTTACTGTTGGGATAAAACTCATCAAGTTCAATTTTTCTATATACGAGCCGACATATCCATCTTGATTCGCAATTGATTAATGAGTACATCGATCCACACCTAACGAACATCTAGAGGCCAGTCCATGAAAATTTTATGACATACATGACATCAAAGTGTGGAGGATCTCACACAAAATCAATGATATCCGATAGTCAAAGTATTACATTTGCTACTCGACTCAGGAGATTCCTACGGTGGTGTACTTCCAACCATTAGGAATCACTTGTGAGTCATTCAGTATTGGTCAAACCAATACCCACATGTCAATATGAGCTTAGGGTGGAAGAAATTACCACAGGGTAAGTTTGTTCATCTCCAAGAAATGCATACTTCAATCCTTCTAGCAAAGACTTGAATTCCAATTTGGATGCCTCCTCATGTTTTTGTTATTCCGGTGTTCCTAGTTCCTCAAAATTTTATTTCTCTCCATCATCTTCTAGTATCTGTGTAGAATCAAGAAAAATCATAGAAATATTTGAATCTAATTGTGTACTTAATTTAAGAAAATTAGCTGTATAAAATTCCATAGGGTCAGATAAACTCCCCTTATTATGTTCTTAGAAAATTGGTTCAATTAATTCCAAGCTCTCGTTTTCATTATCCTCATTGTATGATTGTTTGTACATGTTAAAAATATTAAGCTCCAACGTCATATTGCCAAAGGATAAATTCATGATTCCATTCCTGTAATTAATTAAAGCATTAGTTGTTACTAAAAATGGATGACCAAGTATTACAAGAAATGAATTATAACTAGGGGTGGCAAAACGAATCAACGAATCAAATTTGTATCGAATCCTAAACGAATCGAATCAAAATGTGATGGATTCGTATTCGATTCGTTTATTAAATGAATCCTAATATCAGGATTCGTATTCGATTCGTTTATTAAACGAATCGAATACGAATATTCGTTTATTTGTTTAGTCAATGATATTATTTAATAAAATAATTTACCATACTTGATTTACACTAATTCTTTATAAATATATACATATGAAATATGTAATTAATATATTTACTAAAAATACCTCACCAAATATCGAAAATATTACTTTTTCTATGATAATTGGCTATAATTTCTCGAATCTTAATTGAAAATAAACAAGAACTAGTAAATAAAAATAATTAAACGAATTCTAAACGAATAAACGAATCAATGAGCTTAAATTCGTATTCGATTCGTTTAATAAACGAATCGAATCGAATTGACCCATTTATTAAACGAATCCATTTTTTCAAACCTGTATTCGCTTTAAAGCGAATCGAATCGAACGAATAAACGAAGACCCAAATTGCCACCCCTACTTATAACTATTTGTTACAGGTTGTGTTTCCAAGATAATAAAATCCACAAGAAATATGAATTTATCGATTTGTAATAACACATCTTCCACAATTCCTTTCGGTATCTTAATTGATCTTACGGCAAGTAAAAAAGTAGTTGAAGTTGGTTTTAACTCGCCTATATCAAGTTTTTGGTAAACAAAAAATGGAAGCAAATTACACTGACTCCAAGATCAAGCAAAGCATGTTCAATTTTTTAATTTCCAAAATTACATGAAATAGTTGAACAACCAGGGTCTTTGTATTTTTAATGTATTATTGGTTGAGAGCATGGAACTTACTTGTTCAGCTAGAAAATCTGTATTTCTTACCTTATATTATCTTTTAACGGTGCACAAGTCTTTCAGAAATTTGGCATAATATGGTATCTATTGGATGGCATCTAACAAAGGAATATCGATCTTTACCTCTTTGAGTATTTCATATATCTCTAGGGAATGGTTCAATTTCTTGTTTTTAATGATTGAAGAAATAGAGGTGCATGTGACAAATCGTTATCATCAACAATAGGTAAAAGTGCATCAACCCCTTGTTGGACAGTTATGACCCATAGCGTCACTATTTGTACATATCATGGTGATGTTGTACAAATTAACTATGTGACAAAGGAGATTGCTATTTTATCATTTGTGATTAGATCACCAAGATGTATAAATGATGAAAGGTCCATATGATTAGTTCATGGATTGAGATGATATGAGACAGTATCAATCCGCGAAGGTATAATCATTAAATATCCCTAATCAGAGTATTATCGAGATTGGACATCGATAATGCGTAAAAGACTAGTATTACACTTGTGCGCATTGTGAGGGCATAACGGCATAGTTCTCATATATTTGGTATAGGATACTCATGCAAGTGTAGTAGGAGGTTGTGTTTTACTGATGGTATGAAAAACAGCTTCGCTCTGGATAGACCTCTCGTAATTCCATTGGTAGTATGAATATGTGTCTATGGAAGTCCGAAATCAGGGTAGATGTATTTGGTCTTAACCTGAGACTTGCACCGCTAATATTTGCGACAATCAATATGCTTTGGTTTTAGGTCGTCCAGGGCTTTAACAGATTCAGTGTACGCCTCTGCTGGGTATATTGAGAATCGTAGTGTGTTGGGTGTGATGTCAAGACGGAAGTATCACTCCAGTCATAGTGGAGATGATGGTTACGTAGGATACGAGACTGGATCTCTTAAATGCTGCAGCTATCGGGATATTATGATTAGGTCATGTTTATCCGATTATAGAGACTAGTTACCAGAGATCCGATACGTTCTTCATACGGGGCAGACACAATTCCAGCCCCAGGCCTAGCACGTGACATCCGATACTGGATCGTAATACGCAATACTACGTATACTACGCCTGATATAGATCATATATTCCTGTAAGGATATTTCTGGAGAATTGGGTAAGCATGGCGTTTTGCTAGAAGTCAACCTTGTATTGTAAATCGGTAAAAATTGTAGTAGTAGGTACGTACGTGTTCGAATAGTCCGACGACCGAATTTACTGCCAACATATCCGAGGATCTCATGGGTCGCTTCCCGAAGATTCACTGATGACGTATGACTCGCACTTAATTAATCTGGGATTAATTAGATGAGGGAGAAAATTAATCTGGGATTAATTACGGAGATATTTTATCTGGGATAAAATATTAATTAAAAGAGAGATAACGATTAATTTGGAATTAATCAATAAAATAATATATTTGATATATTATACGAAATTGGATTTCAACGCGGAATTAAAATTAGATTTTAATTCGGGCGAACGAGTTAATTTAGAATTAATTCGTTAGCGACGTGAATAGTGATTTTTCTAGGCATAATATTTAATTTGGTCGCAACGGAAAATTCGCTAATTTGGAATTAGCGAACCCGCGCTCGGGAGTGTTTGTGAGCGCACTCGCATTTCGAATTCGAGTGCGGCCCACAAGTCACATCAAGCGTCAAATCATTAGTCACATCAAGCATCAAATCACATGTCACTTTGAGTGATGTGACAATTTGATTGATTGATCGATTGATGGTAGTTGTTGGTAAAGCTTTAATTGGTTTGACTTTGAAAGCCAAAAATTGTGTATATGATTTTTGGAAAATCAATTACCAATTACACAACACATAACACTCTCTATTTTCTTTCTTCCTTCTTCTCTCACGCCCACAAGGGGCTGTTTTTTCCTTCTGGTTTTTGCTTATTGGCGAGACTAAAGAGAAGCAAGTGATGATTTTTGTGGCAAAAATCAAGAGTGCTAGCACACTATGGAGACATACAAAGGTGATAGGAAACCCACTTGTGAGCTTGGAATCATCAAAAAAAGCTTGGAATCATCAAACAGTGCTTGGAGCTTGATGGATCATGCAATGGCCGAATCTTGGAGAGCCAAAACAGTGGACTGCCATGAGCTCTAGGAAGGAAAAGCTTGAAGTTTTGTTCTTCGTCGCATCGCTCAACCGTTCGATGTAAGTATTCCGCAACTTCCTCGTGTATTCGCACTTATGTTTCATTGCTTTAATCGATCCTCGGGACCGTAGATTTTCCCAACACCCATTCCTTACCCGCATAAGTTAAATCTTCATGAGGTTCAAGAATGTGTCTTTTGATGACTTTATCACTGTGAAGAGTAATAACATATTTGACTTGGTCTATGTTTTGATTACCAGAACTATCCTTGTGAAGGTTTTGATAAATTTTGGGGTTTGTCTGTGGTTGTACATGAAACTTTCATTTCTCATGAATGTTCAATGCAAATATGATTTTGGAAAAAGTATCTTTCGGATCAATCAATGTTTGCACATTTTGGTTATTAATAACTTTTGTTTCTCAATGCATGCATGCAAGGCATCCTCAAGGATTTTTCTAGGTGGTGGGACATATGGTATATAGTTTTGAGAATTTTGGAAGTTCTAGTGTATATGGGGAGGTTGTTGCGATGGTTGTGCTTAGTTATCATTCCTCCAATTGAAGTTTGATGGTTTCTCCAACCAGAATTGTAGGTTTGGGAGTATGGTTTGGATTTGGTCTATTGAATGTGTTTATGGAACTGACTTGGTCATAGAGACATTCTTGCAGGGCTGTCAAGGTTAGGCTAACTTATGTGACAAGTTCATTTAAATTACAGATATGACATGTAACTTCTTGAATTGACTTGACATGATCATTTTTCCTCATTTTTAGCGCTTTAACTTTTTTTTAGCTAGAATTGCATATTTGGCAGAAAGGTCATGGTCTTCCATAAGGTTAAACATATCTCTACCAGAGGACTGTGATTTTACAGACGACTCATAAGTGCCAACTGTGTCCCAATGTTGTGCATTCTATGCTATGTGTTCTAAGTAATCTAGTGCATCTTCGAAACTTTTGTCCCTAAACTCACCACTATACATCATTTTGACTACTTATCTACTTTCGGGTGTTAAGACCTCGTAGAAGTAGGAAACCGGCCTCCACGTTTCAAACCTATGATGTATACAAACATTTAATATTTCTTTAAATCTCTCCCAACATTGGTAAAATATTTCCCTCGACTCTTGTGTGAAAGTTATGATTCTCCTCTTAAAGGAGTTTTTCGTACGATGGGGAAAGAAGTTTTTCAAAAATTACTCTTGTAAATCATCTCATGTTCTGATGGATGCTGACCTAAGATTATGCATCCAAATTTTAGCTTTATCCTTTAAATAAATAGTGATCATGTCCTAGTGGGATTCATGAATTCTCTGAGTTTCCTAGGTGATTAAGATTGCCATGCTGAGACTCACGTTCTACCTGATTGACTGAATTTTCATTTTGCTTAGGTGGGTTTTCATTTTGGTTATCAGCCATTTTAATTGACAGTGAAAGTGATGTAAACTCTCTATTTAATTTACCGCTAGATGATCGAGACCAATATCTCATGCAATCTAAATTCATACTATATATTAAAATTTAAATATGCAAAGGCAATAATTACAAAAAGAAGAAATAATAAATAGGATAAAATAAAGTTAAAATAAATGACAAAATAAGAAAAAAAAATAAATGTAGTGATTAGATCCTAAAAATGTTCTTTGATTCTTGTCAATTCAGATCTCAATTGAATTTCTCGTTCAACTGTCTCAATTTTTCGAATTAGGTTCTCACAAAAAATTATGGAAGAATCTCTAGATGGGGATGATTCAAGAAATTATGTCTCCTGTAACCTTGAAGAATCAAGTACATGGTTTGTCTATATGTAGGATGTCTTGGTTCAGAATTCATTTAGGATCAATCAGGATATCTTATATCTATACAGCTATAATGAGAAGAAAAAAATGAGATGCAAAAAATAAAAAATAAAAAATAAAGAAAAAAATTAGTACTCTAACTACTAAATCATATTCCTTGGCAACAACGCTAAAAATTTGACACACTCACAAAGTGGTTCTTTACTCCCAAGTATAAGAGTGTTGAAGTAATAAAATAACTCAATAAATCCGGGGTCGATCTACAGGGAATATATTTTGTAAAATAAAATAATAATTCAAGTAAAAAAAAAGGCTAAATTGTTTGCAGTGATGGACAATTTTAAAATTAGACTACAACAATAAAATAAAATATCGATGCTAATGGATTCACTCTTGATATTTTAAATTTAGAGAACTTTTATTTTTATAATATATAAATTGTTATTATTACCCAGTTAATTTACTTCAGGAATTAATTATATAAAAAAATATATAAAACTAGTCATAGAGGCGGTGATAATATTTATCTATAACAAGTCCAGTTAGGTACTCAATTATGCCAAATATATAAAACCAGCCATATAGGTGGTAACAAAGTTTGTCAATAATTAATACAGATTTAAATTAAATATTAGTCTTTAGATTACAATTCATATATTATAATATAAGTAAGATTAATCTATATTCTCATATTAAGAGCTTCACACTTTACCCTAGCATGATGAAATTACCTACCCATGCTTTGAATAAAACGCAGATAATTTTATTACTGGAAGAAAAAGAAATTACAATAAAGCTTTAAAATTAAAACACACAAGAGCTGAAACTGCACAAATTTTCAAAAAGAAAATTATGGAATCCAAGCTTATTTTCTAAGGTGTTGAGCACCTCTATTTATAGTAGATGGCTCAGCACCCTCCATGAAATTTGCAAGTTGCATGTTAGTAGGAATTGACAATCCACCGAAAGGTGGAATGTCATTTCCCACCTTTTTTATAATAATTAAAAATTACATGCAACACACTTTGGGTTTTTCATCAATTTCAACCTTGAAAACTTCAGAATTAGAAAATATTTTAAAGAATAAAGTTGTAGATATTTGAGTCTTCTTTCATTTGGAGCAGCAATGGACTCAATCCGAAATCGGAGTAAAAAGATATGGCCAAAATACGAAAATTGCGCAAAGTTGAAATTTCCGAAATTGTACACAGTTAGAACGCCCTTTCAAGTTTCTGACCTCCAAAATCCAAATGTCAAGTCCATTTTTCTAATTATGCATCCAAAATATTATTTCACCTACATAAGAAATAAAAATCACAATAAAAATATATAAAACATAAATTTAATTATTATTTCACAAATGTGCTAAATTAAGGGGATTAATGAACTATAAAATATAAAATGATTAATTTTCCTTTTAATAAATATACACATTTTAGTTTTCATCATAAGATGTAAGTGAGACCGTTGTGACTCTCTCGTGTATCTGGAGACCTACCTAATGATTCTTTTATTTGTAATATTATCATTATTAAATTTCATAAAATAATATAACACAAACATGACAAACATATCCTTTTAGGATCATTCTTGATGCTCATAAACTTATCAAAAATAAATTTTTAGAATGATACCGTAACTTAAAGATTGTGTTTATACAAGAGAAAATAGAATATGTCCTTGAAAAGAGTGTTCCTCGTGAATTCGTAAAAAATGCAACATGAGATAAGTTCAATGCTTGGAAGAAGCATATGGACGATGATGTGTAAGCCACTTGAATTATGTTTGGCTCCATGTCTTATGAATTCCTGTAACATCCCCATCTGGGAGATGCTACCGGCAGGGAATAGGCCGTCCTATCACCCTAAGCCTCTGACTATGATTAATACTACTATTCTCATCTCAATCATATATTCATGCATAGGGACCATCGCCCCACTCAATAACATAAAATGTATTTCACTGCTTATAACTCAATACTCATTATCATTACACTTATACTTGTTGGGGTTTTTGGTGCGGGCGAAGCAGAAGCTCGCGATTCGGGTGAAATCGTAACTTTAAAACTTTTAAAGTTAACAAATAAATTATTCAATATCCAATATGAATAATTCATTCATATTTCACATAAACATATTTATTCGATATCAAATAATGACATAAATAGGTTAGAAACATCGTGAAAATTTTACGAAAATATTTTTCCGTAAAATGGCATAAAACACGTTTTTGTCCGAACCGACCAACCAATACATATGAGGGCTGCCCAAGTCAGCCCCAATAGTACTTGATCAGTTCATGGGCTACCCTAATGTATGTATTTTCGTTTAACCATTTAAACGACTTGAATTAACTCATTTAATCTGGTGAAGTATTATGAATAATCTATATTATTCATAACGCGTTGCCCAAGTGCTCAATGAGTACACTTCATATTGTGGGACTCTCTAAGTTTAGGTTTATCCGTCATGGAATCCAATTTCATGTCCATAATTCACCCACTCGTAAATTATGACGACCACGAATAATCTCGCTAAACTATGCAAATCGAGGTCATTGCATACGTATAATCTCTCCATCACAGGCTATCAATATTATACCAGGGGTATAGATAAGAACGTCAAACCCCTAAGGTATAATATAGTTGACTTTTAAATTTACGATCTCTAAATAACACTCGAAACTCTCTTCCGAAGTTATACCACAGCCATGGGTTTACTAGATCACAAACACGTGTGGGATACATATGTCATGTACACAGAACTGACGGATTCTATCTTGATATGCACTGGATATCATGAGCATCAGTCCACACCCAACGAACAGGCGGAGGTCTGATCTAAATAGATCGGTGACTTGACTGCCATCAAAGTGTGGAGGATAACTCATATATCCTTTGTGGTATCTCAAATCGAATGACCATTATGTTCACTCAACTGAAGATGATTCCTATTGACATTAGTGTACCATCTATTAGGAAATCTTCAGTGAGTCGTTCAGAGTTTATCAAATAAACACCTACATGTCTATATGAGTCTCCCGAGACTCATGGTTCATTGGGATAAACCATCAGACTAAGTCACAATATACGACATGTACTGGTCTCAGCGGATTTTACTAACCGACTCGTGTTAGTAAATCTTGACCAGGAACTTTATTTAAGGATATACAACTTATAGTGACACTTCCCAATGTCAATTACAAACTACGTTGTAACTGCGCACTACATTGTAAATCCTAGGGTCTTTGTCTAATATACATGTATCACTAAATCAGATTTAGTTTTAATCTAATCATAATTAGATCGAATATGTAAATAAAAGACAAGAGGTGCTACCATTAAATAAGTAATAATATGAAAAAAAAAGGCATTGTTCGTATTCCTGAATCGGACATAAATACGATCCGGATTGGCACTCCGAGCACCAACCCTAACAATACCCTTGTCATGGACATTTCTAACTCTTACATATACAAACTTTACTATACATACATTTGATGCATGACTTAACTCTGACTGAACTCTATCTCTGATTTGACCTAGTGGACTCAACACCCCTAGTGACTACCATAAATATCCATCCTCTCGAGCTTGTCCTCCTAGTATACCTGCAAAATAAGAAACTGGGAGTGGGGGGTTAGATCGTTTGAACGACCTAGTGAGTGGACAGTTCAAATAGGAATTGAAATGCTTTTTGAAAATCCACTGTTCTAAAATCAAAATCATCTCAAGGAAATCATCCTTTCTGAAATCTTTTATCTTGTTTGACATCAATTCTCTTTTTAGAAAAATTTTCTGAAAACAGCTTTTGGTTTGTAAACCTCTAAAATTCTCATAAAACAGTTTTCTCTTGAAAAATCTTTTATAAACCATCATTATGAAAATCATGTCTCTGAGTATCTGTAGAAAACCTGATGTATGGGGGCGTTACGTATCACCGTCCCCCCATACGGCTAATCTAGTGGTCTTGGGGCGTTACGTATCGCTGTCCCCCAAGCCACTGAACTGGAGCCAAGTGTGCAAATCCATGCCATTAGGGCGTTACGTATCGCCGTCCCCCAATGCATGCCACTATCATGTCCCCAAATCTAGGGTCTAGAGGCGTTATTGTTAGGGTTGGTGCTCAAAGCGCCAATTTTCTTATGTATTTCCCTGTAAATACTTTTGTAATATTTTATTACAAATAAAATAAACAGTTTCTATTATTTGTAACGACTCAAAATTTCATAACTCAATTAGAGTAGTAATTTAGTGATTTGGGTTAAATTTTTTCGAGCGGTAATGAAAAATATTGGAGATGATATAAGGGCCTAATTTTAGAAGAAATATAGTATCATGATTAATTTATTTGGGTCCGATAAGGGTTATGAGATTTGACCGAATAGTATTATATCTAGAAGGTTTACAAATTCCCTATATTCACTATACTTGTCCACCATTATTACAGTTGGCAATATAAA
>SKCR01036362.1:0-69259 GCA_019454045.1 Zanthoxylum bungeanum | reverse complement strand
AAAGTCAATGGGTCACGTTTAACTGGGATCACTAAATTTGTTGTGCCAAAGCCAAGGCTTAGTTGATTCAGAGGAAAAAGGTTAGGCAATATATTGATATATTGGCAAATATAAGATATATGTTTCGGACTTGGATGTCCACCTACTGGATCTAGGAATTGGATGGGATCCAATTGATCTTAGAGATCTACCTAGTTAATTATCATACAATTTGTTGGCCAAAGTCAAGATTGTGTGTTATTTAACGGGATCCTAGCCCACTAGGAAACACGGTTTCCCGAGTACTCGACGGAGGGTTAAAGGCTCACCGAAAAATAGTGGGAGGCAAGTATTAATTTTGCAATATTCATTTAGTTACTTGCCATACGCGCTCATTTCAAATATTACGTCAAATAAATTATTATGCATTGAGTCTAACTCGGATAACAACCGATAGGAACAATTCCTTCGGGAAGCGGAACCAAGTCCCAAACTTGATTCTCATGCATTGAGTCTAACTCGAATTTCATGGCACTTTTCCATTTCACGGAGTCGATGTCCAACATCGATTCTCTATAGGTGAAAGGATCAGTCTCTTCAACTAAGAGAACAACTAGACTCTTTTCTTGTATCAAATACAAGCGTTCAGGAGGTCTAGATACCCTTTCTGACCTACGGAGTGTGTGCGTTGAAGGTCCTTCATCTACTTGAACTTCAGGTTCCTCCGTTGGTTTGTTGTTTTCAGGTTGGACTTCATCAAGCTCGACCTGTCTGTGATTACCACCTTCTGACAAAAAATCTACTTCTAGAAATTTTGCGAACGAGCTACGAACACATTTCGATGCTCGGTATCATAGAACAGATATCCCCTCGTATTCGAAGGATATCCGACAAACCTAAACTTTTTCCCTCTAGGCGAAAGCTTATCTTGCTGAGTCACCCTGACATAGGCAGGACAACCCCAAACCTTAATGTAACTAAGATTTGGTCTCCTACCGAACCATATCTCATATGGTGTCGTAGGAACAGCTTTTGAAGGAATCTTATTCAAAAGATGTGCATCTGTTAAAAGAGAGTAGCCCCATATGTAATAGGGCAAATCTGTGAAACTCAACATCGATCAGATCATATCCAATAAAGTCTGATTTCTCCTCTCAGATACTCCATTGTGCTGTGGAGTACCTGGAGGAGTATATTGAGTGAGAATCCCATTCTCCTTGATATAATCCATGAACTCACCACTCATATATTCTCCGCCTCGATCAGATCGAAGGCATTTAATATATTGACCAGTTTATTTTTCTACTTCATTTCGGAACTCTTTGAACTTTTCAAAGGTTTCCGATTTATGTCGCATCAAATACACATAACTGTATCGTGACAAATCATCGGTAAATGTAACAAAGTACGAATAACCACTGTGAGCAGTCTGACTTAGTGGACCACATACATCAGAATGTATGAGTTTCAGTAAGTTAGTGGCGCGGTGTCCAACACCAGAAAATGGGGCTTTGGTCATCTTACCCTGAATACAGGATTCACAAGTTGGATAGGATTCAATGGTAAGATCTGGTATCAAACCATTCCTAACCAATTGGGTAAGGCATTTAACACTTATGTGACCCAGCCGCATATGCCAAAGTTCATTATTATTAATTACAGGTAAACTACGTTTATTAACTCCAGTATTTAAAATATCTTTTGAAGTTTGGAATGTATAATGACCATGCTGGTTTGGACAACAAATTATCTGAATATTACTTTTATCATATAAATACAAAGAACAGTTTTTAATATTAATACAAAAGCCTTCTATATCCAATACATAAAGTGATATAATATTAGCTACACATCCAGGCACAAAATGACAGTCATTTAACAAAAGTGTCTCATTCGGCAATGAGATCTCGCATACTCCCACTGCAACTGCATCCAGAGAGTCTCCACTCCCGAATCGCAACTGCATATCTCCAGGCTTCAGTCTTCTACTTTCTTCAGTCAGCACCTGCAACGAATTGCAATGTGAATGGGACAAGCAGAATCTAAAATCCAGTTGGATGTAACGGCTTCACAAGCCAAAGATATATCAATAACTGGAAAAATAAATGTACATGATGTAGATGCTCTCTCCCTCCTCAGCTGGGCTATGTAGTCAGGACAGTTCCTTTTCCAGTGCCCGACTTTGCTGTAGTGATGGCACTTGTCTTCAGAAGCCCTCTTGGGCTTTGCTATCTTGCCTGTGGTTGAGGACCGAGACCCTTCTTCTTCTTCCTTTCTTCTTCTTTCCATTTGAACAAGTCTGGGAAGAAGTAGAAAGTGAAGTAGGTCTTGGAGGGTAAGTCGGTACTCCCTTATTGTGGTCCTCTTCCGCCGTGAGCAACATCCTATGCAGCTCTTGGTAAGTACAGATAATCTCATTCATGTTGAAATACATCACAAACTGGCGATAGGAAGCTGGGAGCGAACCAAGAATGACACTCCTACCGAGAATGTCATTCAGAATGAGATTATGTTATCAGTTGATCGATCAAATCGATCATCTGAAGAACATGTGGGCTAACAGCTTGCCCCTCATCCAATCGCGCATGGAACAGTTCCATTGCGACCTTGTGAACAACTACTTGTTCTTGGTTCTTAAACGATTGTCTTAATCGTGTCATCATAGTATAAGCATATGACATGCCATAATATTGTTTCTTGAGTCTCGGTGAAAATGAACTTAAGATGTATGATTTAACCCTTAAATCATCATCCATCCAAGCTTGGAAGACTTCGCGTTCTTCCGGTGTAGCGTCCTCTGCCACAGCAAGGGGCAGTGGACCCTCAAGAACATATTCCAACCTCTCGGAATCGAGGACAATCCTCAAATCCAAATCCCAATCGGCGAAGTTATCAGCGCCTTTTAGTTTGTTCGCATCAAGCATACGCGCAAACTGATTTGTGGATGTTGCCGCCATCGCAAATCTATCATATAGATCACGAAAAACGGTTAGCAGAAATTTAAGCAGTTTCATATAATATCATAAGCATAAACTAGATCATGGATTTTTAATCTAAAAATGCCCCTCCCACTAAATCATGCAATACTGTAATCCCCAAACAGAATACAAAGATATAAAAATTAAATTAAATACAAATAGTGAAAAGTGGATCCCGTGAATATATTTCAGCTCTCAGCAGATGCATGATCTCGCCTACGTATATTCATCAGGTAGACAACTCATTTGTCAATAACTCACTAGTGACTCCTGGGTTTCTGGTCCTGGTCGTTCTCTCGTTGTCGCTGCTAAGGCAGGCCCACAACGAGACGTACCAAGGTTAAACTCGTCAATGATAAACTCAAGTTACTTGCGTAACCTTGACAGCTAGGGCAAGTTCAGGATTCCGCTTTCGCTTGAATTTATCTAGTATCTGATATACATCCGGTATAAATAAATCTCTATCGGCTACACCCTCACAGAAGAGGCACGGTCTCGGATGTAGTCACAGAGAAATATTTATAAACCGTATTGACAAGACGGACCACATAACATGCATCAAATACATAATTACATTTAAACCTTATTAATTAGGCATTTTCCGCTAAGTGTCATACACCCTAAATCTAATCAAATTAGATTATAACATGCATGTATAAAGTCAAGAAAACATGATTAAACATTGAATTAAAGGGCTAATCATATTAGGGGGCCTAGAATCATACTCGCTCTGATACCATTTTGAAGGGGTTTTTATAGGGCTGATTCGGTATGCAGTAATCGGAATAGTGGAAAATCAAAATTTTCTGATTTCAAAACTTTTTCACGGATTAATTAAATAAAATTATTTATTTAGTTTCCAATTATCAAATTATGATATATTACACAAGAAATCAATTTTTTATGTAATTATCGAATTACCCCTATACTTTTGCATTTTGTCCATTTTAATCCGAAATTGTTCAAAATAATTTTGAATGATTCTAAATCATTTTTAATATGAATTTAACATGTCTCAAATGTCAAAATACAATTGGCAACAAAAATCCCAAATTTTATCACCAAGGCCGAGAGCCTCAATGAAGCATGTCAATGTGCATTTTGCACTTCCAAAGTTCAAAACACATTAAGAACAAATCCAATCAACCTAATATTTTACATGCATCATATACACATCCAAATACACTGTATAAATGAAAAGCCCAAATTTGGAAGAGGTCTTAAACCCTAATTTTTCAATTTCTTCAAATTTGACAAATTTGACCAAATTAACAAAATCCAATACTTCAATCATGTTTATTCCATTAAAATCAAGCTTCACCACAATGAAACAACTATAGAACAAATCTAGGTCATTTAAGAGTGGATCAATAACTCTAGAATGGCAACAAGGTTCTAAAACCATGAAAAGAATGCTTACTACTTCATTAGTAACATTCCTTCAACTTCATACATGTATAACACCTTCATCAAACTTTCAACCATCAAAAGTACAAAGAATAAAGAATAGAAAAACTCAAGAACATCACAAGATGTTGCCAAGAACAAGAGGAACATTTTTCTCTCTAATAGCAAGTTGGAAATACTTACTTAAATCCAAGCTTTCTTTGATTTTTCCTTTTCTTTCTCTCTAGCTTCTTTTTCTTTCTTTTAATGGAGTTTTGATAAAGTGTTGATGATAATAAAACCCTAATCAAAAAACAAAACAATATATACCCTTCAATTTGGCCTTGGGCGAATTTGGTATATACTAAATATCAAATATCTAATTTTGCTTTATTGAAATCAACTTGCCAACTTGTTAAATAATGATCATTACACTTTAATGATATTTTCAACTTAGTCAACAATTGCAACTTAGTCATTAAAACAAATATCATAAGCTTAAGATATTTATATTTTAATTAATTTAATCATTTAACAATTAATAATTAATTAAATACAAATATATTAAATATATGTATTATATTTACATTAAATATTTAATACATATATATATTATGATATTAGTCAAATATCTCAATTTGACAATTAATTAATGTGTATTTGAATTAATTCATTATTAAATGCAAATAGACAACAATTAAGGAAATGACCATCAGGTCCCTTCACAAGTATTATGCGTTTAACCTTTAAATGACTTTATAAATAATCACATCATTTATAATTGTTGCCCTAGTGCTCTACGAGTATATTTCATTAGTGAGACTCTCTAGATTCAGACATATCCGTCACGAAATCCAATTTCGTGTCCATAATTTATCCACCTGTAAATTATGATAATCACGGATAAACTTGTTGAATCATACAGGTCGAGGTCATGGAAAATGTATAATTTCTCCGTCACAGGTATCCGAATAATCCCAGAGATATAGATGTAAACGTCAAATCTCTATAGGGATTATCCAGTCGACTATTCTATTAGCAATCTCAAAAAGAACATTTAGAACTAACTTCTAAATTATACCACGGGCCCATGGTTTTTATCTGATTGCTAATCATATGGACTACCTATGCTCTGATACACAGAACTGACAGATCCTATCTCGATACACACAGGACACCCTGAGGATCTATCTACACCCAACGAACAGACGGAGGTCTTATCTTAATAGATCGGTGACGTGACTGCCATCTAAGTGTAGAAGATGTCTCATGTGCCCACAGTGACATCTCAAGTCTAAGAATCACAAGTGCTACTCAACCCGATAAGATTCTTATTGACGTTGGTGTACCATCCATTAAGAATCTTCGGTGAGTCGCTCAGTGTTTATCCGCTATAAATACCTACACGTCTATACTAGTCTCCAAGACTTATGGTTCATTGAGAAACCATTGGAATCATATATTCCTGTATACGACATGTACCGGTCTCAACGGGTTTACTATACTGACCAAGTAGTGTAAACCTTGACCAGGAACTGTCTGAGAATGACAACGTCATGATACAACTCAATGTCAGTTGCGAAGCTTTTGCAACTGCACCATGACTAGTCATTCTAAGGTCATTACGTCTTTACCATATTATAAGATACGTTATATTATAGAAACTGCATATATTATTCAAAATAATAACGTTTTACAGAAGTATTCATAAAGAATACAACCGGGAATTGGCGCTCTAAGCACCAACCCCAACAAGTTGTTCTCCCGTCCAACCTGCTCGAATACTACATTCCACATTCCTCCAACTAGTTTCTTTACCTCAGCCTGATAAGCAATCATTTTCGGCTCCCTTACTGGAATTCACCATTCACTTGTTGAACGGCCAGTTAGGAATCACTTTTTACTACTGTCACATCTCAAACCCCGCATGCCATGCAGAGTCTTAGTTCTGCCATAATTGCTTCGTATTCTGCCTCATTATTCATAGTTTCGAAGGCGAACCTCAATGCGTAGCTCAACTCCTCTCATTAGTTACTTTTGAGAATCATTTCGACCCACATCCTTGTGTGATGAACGACCTGTCGACAAACAACTCCCACTTAGCTTCCTATACTACCAAAACCTGAAGCCCTGTGAACTCCGCAAAAAAATTAGCCAACACTTGCCCCTTGATCGATACCCTAGGCATATATGATATGTCATGCTCACTGAGCTCCACGGACCACTTCACTAGACGACCCAGAGCTCCAGCTTGTGTAATATTTGCCTCAATGGATGGTCGGTATATACCCTGATGGGGTGGGCTTGAAAATAAGGGCGTAACATCTTTGCCACAGTGACCAATGACAGAGCCACCAACTCATGAGCTGGGTACCGAGTTTTCGTATCCAATAGGGCTTTACTAGTGTAGGCCTTTGGATTTTATCCATTTCCTGCACTAACACCGAACTCACACCATATTCAGAAACAGCCAAGTACAGGAACAAAGTCTCAACTGGGATCGGCTTCGCCAATAGTGGGGGTTGGGCCAGGTTTTCCTTCAGTTGTTGGAATGCGTCCTCACATTCAGTTGTCCAGCTAACAGTACAACCATTGGTCAGTAATGAAGGCTGTCTTTTCTTCGTCTCGGCATGCATCCTGACCTAGTTTTGCCCTGAGAAGGCATCCATGAAACTGAGCAGTTCATGACACGCCCTAGAATCCACCAACTGATCTACCTTAGGGAGTGAGAAGATGTCCTTCGGGAAATCCTTGTTCATGTGAGAAAAATCCACATACATCCACCATTTCCCACTAGCATTTTTCACCAAGACCACATTGGATACCCACTCCGGGTACTTGACCTCTCTGATAAACCCGGCCTTTAGCAACTTTTCAACCTCTGCATGAATCGTCATGTATTGTTCTTAGTTAAAAATCCTCTTCTTTTACTTCACGGGCTTGTGAGCTCGATCAACCGCTTAACAGTGGCTGATAAATTTGGGATCAATCCCGGGCATGTCCATGTGCCCCCATGCGAAGACATCTGCATAACCCTTCAGAAAAACTAGCTCCACTTGTTCCAGCTCTTCCCCTGCCCCTAATTGGGCAGGATCCTCGGGCGGGAATCTTCCGACTCAACTTCTGCCTCATCCCCTTCTCTTTATTTCCTCTTCACCCCCACGTCCTCAATACAAAGTGTTTCCTTAGAATTGGTAGCAAAACAACTGGCTTCCACAAACTATCATAATTCCTCCCCGATTCAGGAACTTCAGTTTCAGGTAGTAACACGACATAGCTGCCCTTGAGTTCATCATAAAGAGCCTCCATAAGATCACCTGATAGCTGCTAATGCAATCTACAACAGTAAAATCCATCATAACAGTCTGGGTGTGAGGAGTCATCTTTAGGGTAATAGCCAACTGTATCCGACCCAGTGGAACTACAGATGCTCTCTCAAACCAATACAACAGTGTCGCGTCCCGGCCCGGGTCAAAGTGGTGTACTCCACGCCCAAATATTTTAGAGCTTCCTTAGCAATGATATTCACAGCGCTCCCGAGATCTACTAATATCCTATCTACCTCGACCCCGCCGATATTGGCCCTAAATATTAGCGCATCATGATGGGGGTAGCTGATCCCTTCGGCATCTTCCTCGGTGAACAATATGGGCACCGGTCTAGCTTTTTGGATCATCGGGGCCCTTTCTGTCGTCAAAACCTCAGACTCTTTAATCCGACAATATTTCTTTCTTGCCCGGTTAGAGTCTCCGGCCAATGTCTTCCCCCGCTATTGTGAACATAGATTTTTCCCTTCTTACTATCTCTTTTTGCCTTTAGATGGGGCCCGCTTCCCCCTTATCTTATCCCGTCTTCTTTTCCAACTTCTTCATCATGGCCTTCATGAAGATCTGAGTTGATTCTCTTTCCTTTTGAGCATTTTCTCTCATTTTGCATGGTTTTTTTCCATTTTCTCCATCCACTCTGTTGTCGAAGCCTTTGAAGATATGTGGTTCCCGTCTCCTGCTATTGTCTTAGTGTATTTGTTGCTTCTTGTACTGTTCCCCAAAAACGGTGCCAATTGTTGACAATTATTTTTCGTTCGAGGGGTAATTCGGGAAAAACCACTCCTCGAACAAACCTCCCACAAATATTGAATTTGTTTGGTTTGTTGGGAACCAAATGCAAACTTAGCAGGAATAAAGAAAACACAAACAAAATAAATGATTTAACGTGGTTCGGTGGAATGGATCCAACCTACGTCTACGGACACAAGGGAAAATGAAACTTTTATTTCTGGCTCAGGTCTGACCGACATTTTTTCTTACTCTAGTTTGGGATTCGTTTCTCTCTATTATAAATTACAAGTGCTAGTGAATAAAACTGATCAACCCTCTACAATGAACTCTCAACCCCTTTATGTACTAAGTCAAATTACATTGTTACGCTAACCCTGTGACGTCAGCCATATTGTTAAGCCATTATTTCTTAGGCTCTCTTCCCCAATTACCCAAAGGATTATAGCCCAGCCGCCTGACACCCCTACGACCTAACACTTGAATCTCATTAAATAATACCATTTTTGGTAATTGCTACATGTTATGTCATAGTGTCAGCCTGTATTCTAACCACTCACATGCGATAGCGTGTGTCAGTCAATAAATTTACAGCTCCACTATGTCCCATCATCCGCTGGCCTAATTCTATTCTCATCAATGCTTGGGAGACCCAAACCTCCGTTTAGGGCTTACGTCGTTCGGACTTGAACATAGTGTCATTGCCCCGACCTACCTCCTCGGGTTAGCAAGTTGAGATGATCGACTGTAAACTGAAATGATTGACTTATCCAACCGGGTCAGGTCGGCCTTCACGGATGCCCAAGTGATGTCGAATCTGATGCCTTTATATCAGGTCGGGTCAGGTTCTTCCTGTTAGAAATCTACATACGATATGCGGCGGAAAATTAAAATTTTTCAATTTTAAACATAAATTTCCAATCCAATATCATAACTATTTTTCATGCTTCATGATAATATTTATTTATGAAACGTAAATAAAAACGTACATTAAACCTTTAAGTAATCCTCGTACCGTTCCTCGTAAATTCTTCACAGCCACCCACACTTTTGGCCTCCAATGGTATCCACACAAAGCAGAGAGTTAAGGATTTTGGATTTCTCAAATCCAAGATTATGTAACTGTCATTTCTTTAGAGTTAGCCTAAGAAAAGAGACTTGTTTTAGGGTTTATGGAATTTTGGGAGTAAGATGAATTTTACTTTTATTAAAGGAAAAATATTTTTGAAATAAATCAAATTTATTTCTCTCTCTTTCTCCAACCTTACGTTTTTGCCTTTCAAATTTTCTCAATTTTTTTGTTCATAAAGTTAATGGCAAAAGGGTTTATTTATAGCCTTTTGATTTGAGTTGTTTTAAATTCAATCAAATTAGATTTAATAGGAAAAGATTTAATCCTATTAAATAGGAATTTTAATCCATCTTAAATAAACAATCATTATCCTTATTTTATTTAATTAAATTAATTAAATAAAATTTATCAATCCTAAGCAAATTATGATACTATAAATATGAAATTATAATTTAATACAAACACTTTGCTAAATTATATTTCACCCTATATACTTTTGGAAATTACAAACAACCCATGTACTTTTGGAAATTATGAAACAACACCTAATTTTCAGATTTACACTTTGGCCCAAAACTTTCTAGAATTCCATTTTTATCCATAATTTCTAAAATTATGAATTTACCCCAAAGTTTTAGAACTTAACATTTAAGTCCTAAAACTTATTATACATAATTTATTAATAACTCCTCAATACTTTAAAGTGTGTGACCCATTAGCCATTAGGTTCTTTCTTATGTTTGCAATGGAGATAGTTATAGACTTCATAAGTCTGGATAAATTAATTTAAATTAATTTATCCTCATTAACTTCTTAATTAAGAAACTAATTTTCATTGATCAAGAGTGGCATCTAGCAATGCATCACGACCCCCAATTAAGAAAGAATACTAACTTTAGTGATACATATTCGTATATGATTACTGTATGATTCAATCCTTTTGCCTTATACATATCCCGTCAATAATTCTAGAGTATGGAAAATGTCTACTCTATTAAATCATGGCTATTAGAACATTGACTTAAGCTAGTAATATATATAGAGTTTCTAAAACTCCTTTTAGAAATCGCCCTGGACATGGACTTATATTATCACTTATGTCAAATCGCGCATGTTGGGATATCGACTCTATGTTATCCAGAGCTGCGAATCATTTATTGATCACTCATTATCTTCGTACGTTTTTCATATTGCCCAATCATTACCTTATGCACAATCTCGCTATGGACTACGGAGGTGTAATGTCAAAGCATATATGATCCACATACAAGATACCATGGAGACCTCAAGTCTAAGGATCATTATACTATTATTACAAAGAGAAATCTCATAGACATGTGGATAACACTCCATATGGGTTCTCAAGCGGGTTATTTCGATGTACTTGTTCTCCAACAACATCCATATGTTAGACTAAGTGAACACATTCACTAGCAGCTTATGAGATCAGCTACCTTCCTTCAATAAGGAATAAGAAATAACATATGCCGATCTAAACTGGATTTATCAATGTCCTGTGTTGATAATCCTATGATCGGGAACATTTAAGAATGATCGGATCTCATAAATTAAACTTAATTTAATTTTTTTAATCGTCATTCTAAGGACTTTATTTTACAAGTACTTAAAATTGCTTATGGAGAATACTGATAAATAAATTGTCAAATTTTTTAATCAATGTAATAATATAAAATTATATATTTGTCTCTATTGGATCTAGCGCATATAACCAACAATCTCCCACTTATACTAGAGCCAATCTCTATGGTATTTTATATCAAACAATTTAGCGTGTCTATCATGCTTTTGTTGGTTTAGTGCTTTAGTAAGAGAATCTGTTAAGTTCTCTTCAGTAGGAATCTTCTCTATCATCACATCACCTTTTTGGATTATCTCTCTAATTATGTGATATCGTCTAAGAATGTGTTTGGATTTCTGATGAGACCTTGGTTCTTTAGCTTGTGTTATGGCTCCAGTGTTGTCATAATACATTTCAATTGTATTGTTACTGTCAGGAACAACACTTTTCGAATGTGATGAACTTCTTTATCCAAACTACTTCTTTACCTGCTTCTGAAGTGGCTATGTACTCGGCTTCCGTTGTTGAGTCTGGTGTAGTAGTTTGTTTAGAACTCTTCCAGTTTACTGCACCTCCAAACATAGTAAACAAGAACATATCATCAGTCATGTTTGTGATCTTCTATCATCTTTATCAGAATGAAAGATATCATCACAATAGCCCAATACTTTGAGCTCGGAACATCCTCCATAAATCAAGAACATATCATCAGTCATTCTTAAGTACTTAAGAATTATCTTAACAGATATCCAATGATCTTTTCAAGGATAAACCTGATATCTGCCCGTAACACTTAGAGCGTGAGATACATCAGGTCACGTACATAACATAGCATACATGATTGATCCTATAGTAGAAGCATATGTGATTTATTTCATGCGCTCAACCTCTTCAGAAGATTTATGGCACATCTCCTTAGAGAGATAGATTCAATGTCGCATGGGCAAGTAGCCTCTTTTGGAATCTTCCATCTTAAATCTTTTAAGAATTTTGTCTATGTACGTGGATTTTGAGAGGCCAAGTAACCTTTTAGATCTATCTCTATAGATCTTAATTCCTAGAATATAGGTTGTTTCTCCCAAATCCTTCATGGAGAATTTATTGGATAATCATAGTTTGACTGAATGGAGCATTGGAATGTCATTTCCTATTATTAACATGTCATCCACATATAATATTAGGAATACGACTGCGCTCCCACTAACCTTCTTGTATACACAAGGTTCATCTTCATTTTTAATAAAATCAAACTATTTGATTGTCTCATCAAAACGAAGATTCCAACTCTGAGATGCTTGATTTAAACACATTTAATTGACCGTAGAAAAATAGCATTTCATGAAACAAACACATTTTGTTCACTTGGATCGTAGAAGTAGTATCCTCTTATTTGTTTTAGATACCGTATAAATTTACATTTAATTGACCTTGCTTCTAACTTGTCAGCAGGCGATTGCTTCACATAAGCTTCACACTCCAAACTTTTATAAAGTTGAGATTGGGTCGTTTGCCATGCCATATCTCATATGGTGTTTTGCTAACAAATTTAGATGAAATATTATTTAGAAGATAAGTGGTGGTTTCTAATGCTAGTCCCCAGAACGATGTCAGAAGATTTGTGCTGGACATCATTGATCGTACCATGTCTAACATGGTCTGATTTCTCCTTTCGGAAAACACCATTGTGTTGAGGTGTCCCTAGAGGAGTCCATTGTGAAATGATGACATGTTCCTTAAGATAGTCTTGAAACTCGTAGCTCAAATATTCTCCACCTCGATCAGATCGGAGTGTCTTAATATTTTTGCTAGTTTGTTTCTCTACTTGGTTTCTGAATTCTTTGAACTTTTCAATAATTCAGACTTGTACATTATTAAGTATACATAACCAAAACGCGAATAATCATCAGTAAATGTTATGAAGTAGGAGTAACCACCCTTTGCATGAATCTCATAGAGCCACATACATTGTATGTACTAGCTCTAGTAATTTGGTTGCACGTAGTCCCTTTCCAGTAAATGGCAATTTGATCATTTTAACAATTAAACAAGATTCAAAAGTTGCATATGATTCATAATCAAAGGGGTTCAAGTAACCCTCTTTATGCATTTTTCTAAGTAGGGTTTCATTGATATGACCAAGTCTACAATGCCAAATGTATTATTCTTTTAAACTATCTTGTCTATTTATATCGAGGATAATGTTATTTAATTGCAGAACATATAATCTATTGCTTAAATATCCAACACCATATGAAATATCATCATATGAAAATGAACAATAATTGTTCTTTATTATAAAATTAAAACATTCCTTGTCCAGACAAGATACGGAAATAATCTTTCTACTAAGTACTGGAACATAAAAATAATTTTCTAATTCTAGAACTAATCCACTTGATAATGATAGAAAATAAGTTCATACGGCTAACGCAATAACTCTTGCTCCATTTCCCACTCGTAGGTCCACTTCATCTCTTTGAAGTCTTCTACTCTTCTTGAGGCCCTGTGATTACGCCCAAAAAGTACTTGTGGTTATCGCAGTATAGCTGGGGTGTCGATTCCTCAGAGAGATGGTCACATGAACTAATTTACTCAAGCAAAAACGTTTAGCAGTAACTATATTAAAGAAAACTATTGAATTGATATTATAAGATAAAAATATAAGAAAAAATGCTTAGGAAAATCATCAGAGAGATATAGCAAAGCATCAGGAATCCCTCTTGTATCAAACTCCTATATTCAGTTATTGATTCATGTTATTACTCAACTGAAAGTTTCACATCCCAAACCAACAGTCGGAAGATATTCAATTCTACTCCTATTAATTCTAAGGTAATCAATGATTATTTTCTCTATGTTAATAGCACACAAAAGTTATCGTTACAACTTATTTAACGTCGATAATATACCCTCAAGCAATACTGCAGCAGAAAACGAAATCAAAAAATAACTTTTTCCAGTCACAACTGAGTTCGCAAATCACACATAGAAGAATCATGACTGGATCTATATGAGATTTGAAAAAACACAGTCTCTGGGCTCAGAAATCGTAAAATAATAAAGAACAACAACCATCAATTGTATTAAACATTATAGGTTCTTAGGAATCAAAAACAAAAATATAGGAATTTAAGTACAAGAAATCATCCCTAGCTTTACCTAGGAGATTAGTTCTCCATAAAAGAAATAAATATAGCCTGGGATTGGAGAGACATATTGTTCTGAATTAGCACTGATCCGCGTCTCAGCCATGTAATCTTTGTTCTTCAGCTCGCGGCTCTTCCTAGTTTTCTCTGCTTGCGGCCCTGCGCTATCCCTCCAAATATAATTCTTTTTAATGCGTTTGGAGCTTTTTTCACTTTGTGGTGTCTTTAAATAACAAATAGAATATTGGAAACCTAATCTAATTTCTTGGGCCCATGTTTTCTACTTTCTTTTATTTCTTCACGCCACCTTGTCTTTTTACTTTAGTAAAACATGTAAAATAATGGAAGCTTAGGCCCATGTTTTCAACTTTCTTTTAGCAAACAATACTTCACCTTTTCAATTCTTTTCTTTTTTTCAAAGTAAACTCCTTGTCCACACTTTCTTCTTTTGCGTGAAACTCTCTCTCCTTGGTCAACAATTGCGGCTGAAGCTCTCTCTCTCTCTCACTCGGCCACGTGCATGCTTCCTTCTTCTTTGTTCAATTTTCTTGTGTCCCATGTGTACAAGCTTTCTTTTTCAAAACCAACTTCCCTTTTTAAATTTTTTTTCCACCACGTGAAGCTCTCTCTTGGTAACAATTATATGATTCCTTCTCTTTTTCAATTTCAACAAATAGTAAAGAGGGAAATTACTAAATTAACTTAAATAATAAATATTTTATAAATTAATATAATGATAAAAATTATATAATAAAATATAGAACATAGAATTAAATACTTAATGATAAACCTAAATAAGTGATGTTTAAAGTACATTTGCATGCACATATCACCCTACATATTGTTACATATATGAGAACCACAACCAGTATCCAATACCCAAGTAGAATATTTACTATCATTAAGATTAACCTCAACCATAAATATACCTGAAGTAGAAGCAACTGCTTGCGCCCACCTTTGTCACAGAAGAAACAGTTGCCCTTGTCTTTCTTCTTAGTCACACCACCAGTGAGCTTTTGAGTATTGACCTTTTGGGCTTTACCCTTTTAACATTTCTTAGGACGTTTCTTAAACTTTTTGGAACCACTCATTAGCATCACAGAATCTTTCTGTGATTTTATGTCTTTGTCAACAAATCTTAACATATTAAGCAATTCAGGAAGTGTAGCATCCAACTTATTTATATGAAAATTCAAAATGAACTGAGAAAAAGACTCTTGCAGTGATTGTAATACAAGATCAATATATAAGCCATGGTCCATGATAAAATCAAGATCGACTATTTTTCAATTTCGCTAATCATCTTCAGCATATGGTCATAACTGAAGAACTATCTTTCATCATCATGTATCGAAACAGAGCCTTAGATATCTCATATCTTTCAGTATGAGCAGATGCATCAAACAACTCATTGAGATGTGTTATGATTGTACTCACATCCATAAACTCATGTTGCTTTTGTAATTCTAATGACATTGAGCTCAACATCACATACTGATTGCTCATCATCATCATAATGCTTCAACCAAACATTATATTCCTCTTGTGTTGTATCTCCAGCAAGTTCTGGTGGAACACTGTGTTCCAGGACATAAACATTCTTCTCCTGCCTAAGAACAATTCTTAGGTTGTAGTACCAGTCCGCGAAGTTAGGTTCAGTCAACTTATTAATATCAGGTATGCTTTGGAGGGAAATATGGTTACTCATGTTTTGTTTGGAAACCCATAGGAAGAATATAGAATTTTGATTAGTTTTATTGCATTGATATAAACCATAAGATATTTGGACTTTTAACCTAATGGTTACTCCCACTATATTATTTGAATTTTGTCAAACCTTTTAGTGATAAAATTATCGCAGGCTATGATCTCATTTTACTTAAAATAAAATGACAATGAGGGTTAATTACTTTATTTCAGTTCTTTTGGGTAGGTACTTGTTACCAATTACATCGCATGTAACTCATAGATTGTTAAGTTGACAACTCATGTCATGACAAGTCTTGTCATCATATCTTATATGAAACTTAACATTTGCCTCTAAAATAAATGATCTTGACGAGGGTCAAATCATCAAATATTTTGGTTAAGTCAAATCATTATTTATAATCTAAACATATTCGATGTTAAACTTGATCTTGACGAGGACCAAGTATCTAAGAATAACAAAAAGTTCTCATTTTGATTATAATAATGGAAGACAATGTTATAGACTTAAATTATTCGCAAGGATTTTAGTTCTAATTTATTTTAAACTTTAGAATAAAGCATTTTGAATGAAAAATGCACCAGTTAGGTTCCCAGAAGAGTGGGGGGTCACATCGGTCTCATTTAAAACCCAAATTTCTTAAGCTCTTATAGCCCTTTTGACAGAACCAGCTAGACATGCATCAATCAAACAAGCAGTTAAATTCCAAGTCTATTTAATTTAGGACTCTTATTTATACATCTAATATATTTTAGTTCATCACAATTTCTTAAGATATTCATAATATTTTATTATCCAATCTTATTGGATAAATTTATGATATTGTTTTATTATGTTTAATTATTTATGAGACTTAAATATTTTATTCTAATCGTATTAGAATATAATTTTAATCTTCATTAAAATTGTATAACTAGAATCATTATTCTAATAGGAAACAATTTCTTTTATTTGAGAATAAATGTATCATATTTAAATTCGAATTCTAGATTTTTAATCTAATTAGAAATCATTCAAATTTAATTTGTATCATAATCTTATTAGGTTACTTAATTTAAATTTATTTTAGAGATAAATTCATAATTGTAGACACTGCATTTTTGCAAAAAGCCCAATGATGAGCCTCGTACGGAGGCACTACCCGATAAGTTGCGGAAGTCGCGGGAAACGGACGTCGGAAGGGAAAATTCAAGAAATAAATACATCAACAAATTTAACTCGCTAATTGGCCTCAGATTCGCCCGATTAATCTCTGTTTTAAAACATTAGCCTCGGCCCAAAACCCTCGCACCCATCCAAAGCCCACTTGGCCCCAAGCCCAATCCAAATAATTAAAACATTTAAAACACATGTCACAAATCAAATTAAATCTCATTCCTAAATTAAATAAATCCCCTTCCTAATCTAAATAAATCACCTACCAAATTAAAGATATTCCCCACCAAAATTACACAAATTTGTTTCCCTTTATAAACTAATTAAACACATCCCTTTTTTTCATGATTTTGTTTCCTTGTTTTGAAATCTCATGCACAAGGAAACCCTAGTGCACAACTATAAAAAGAGACCTATACCAAACCCTATTCCTCTCTTGGACACACTCCATTGGCTCTCTCACTCACCACACGGTAACTTAACAAAAAATAAAAACCATAAACGCCACCATAAAAAAAACACCCCTAGCCTCTCATCCCTCTACCCTGGCCTTTAACCCGAAAGAACCCTAAACTACCTCACTCACTACTTTCTCTCTCGGCGCCACAAGCCCTTCTCCTTAGCACACACTCACGCCTCCCTCAACGAACCATAAATCAGCACTTTCTCGGCAACTCATCAACAAAGCCCTCACTAGCAACAAACAACCCCCTTACACTTGTCTTATTTCACGAGAAGCAGCCCCTACAACCACGACAACCCAAACCATTCAACCGACCACAAAACCACATAAAGAACCCACGCACAGCCCTTCCACAAACAAACAAAAACACACAGCCCTAAACACACTTAGCACACCGACTCACACATAGCCACAAAGCCCTCACCGACACAAGAGACAAACCTCAGAGAACCACACACTCACAACCAACTACAACTGATTCAAACAACGACAAAACGCAAGAGGTCGTGAACACTAATAACCATCACGACATAAACAAAAGCAACAGCCCTGACCGACCGAAATTGACTCAAAAAAAACCTTTCAAATAGCATAACCAGCGTGAGCAACCAGCCACTCAAACTGTCGCCAAAACAATCCCTCAGAACGAACCAAACCGAGACTAAAACAGTAGCCAAAACTGAGAAGAAACCAGCCCCTAAAACCCCCCAAAATAGTAGACAAAACAGTGAACCAAAACAGTCATAAACCGCAGGAAAATAGCAGCAAAGACAGAGAAAATAGCAGCTCGAAAATAGCGAAACAGCGAAGGAAAATAATGAACCAGAAAACCTGAAAAGTTACGGAGCATAACCCTTCTGGCAACGACGTAACGTAATTCCGAGAAGCAAGTGAAAAGGTAAGACCTGAGGGCACCCTTTGCTACTTTTCATTCATCTTTTCAATTCTCTATTATTATTTCTTCGCATGCATCTTTATGGTTCATCTTTATTAGTTTTATTTCTATTGGGTTAATGATTGCATGTTATCTCTTGCGGTATATCGGATTGAAACGCAGACGTAAATTCCGTAGCCGAATCCGAATGGACGGTAGTGCGGTCTGTACTTGGGATACAACTCCACGTACCGCTTGGGAAACTTTCAAGCACGTGTTACATTTTGGTATTTAATTTTGTGTCTATTGTTACGCTATTTATTTTCTATGTATTATTTCTTTATCCATGCGTTGTTAATCTTGATGCGCATGGGCTAATCATGTGGGGTAAAGGTCCTCTATTCGATGGAAATGCCTAAAGGCTACCTTTACCACGATGTTTTGTCGCGCCGGATGAAGTACGTTTGATTGAACGTGAGATATGTTCAATCGGGCATACGAGGTCCCATATTATTATTTGATTATTCATGCATTGTAATCTAGTGCGCATAGGCTAATTACGTCGGTTTAAAGGTCCTCTATTTAAGGGAAATGCCTAAAGGCTACCTTTACCATAATATTTTGTCGCGCATTTTTACTATTCAATTATTTACCTTCTGCATGTTATTGCTTTGTTTACTCTTGTATTGCTATCTAGTGCGCATGGGCTAATCGTGTGGGGGTAAAGGTCCTCTATTCGAGGGAAATACCTAATGGCTACCTTTACCATAATTTTTTGTCGCGCCGGATGAAGTACATTTGATTGGATGTGAAATATGTTCAATCGGGCATACGGGGTCCTATATTATTTATTTGTTTATTCATGCATTGATAATCTAGTGCGCATAGGCTAATCGTGTGGGTCAAAGGTCCTCTATTCGAGGGAAATGCCTAAAGGCTACCTTTACCACGATGTTTTGACGTGTCGGACAAAGTACATTTGATTGAATGTGAGATACGTTCAATCGGGCATACGAGGTCCTATATAGATGTCGGCCACGGTCGCATCTCTTTCATCATCATGTTACTTACCTTTTGTATACTATTGACTTTGCTATTCGTCTTTGTTTTGGTCATTGTTTCGTATCTTTTATTTGCGTATTCGTGTCATGTTAATGTTTGAGTGCTTGTTTTTTTATTATTACTGCTTTTACAGTTATTATTTATTTACACCTACTGCACTTATTTGTTTAATATGCTTATGGAATTATGCATTTGTCTCCCTTTTTTATTCTATTTACGTTTATGGGTGTGCAAGCTTGTGTGTTGATTACATTCTCTTGCATGTGTCGCATAATACTTGGTTATACTATTGCATTAATCACTTTATTACAATTGGCATAAGTAAGGGACCGTTCTGAATCCAACGGTTTGAGTTCTTCCCTTGCGAGGGGTGAGTGCAGCCTTAAATCATTTCCCAGTTCACATTGGGTGGCGACTCCATTTTATTTCTCCGGTTTAGTCCCCTGCGGGCTACTCCGTACTCCCGACCGGGCCGCGAGCCCGGGCAGCGTCACCCACCTCTGTGGCATTGCCCACAGTCTGGCGACTCCACTGGGGATAGAGAATCGGCCCTGAAATAATGTCTTGTAATTTTTATGATTTTTGCTTTCGTTAACCTTGTCTACAAGTGGGTTGGGACCAAGGGGTTAATAAAACTTTCCAAATTAAAGTTGATTTAACCGAAGTGTTGGACAGTTATGACCCATAGCGTCACTATTTGTACATATCATGGTGTTGTTGTACAAATTTACTATGTGACAAAGGAAATTGCTCTTTTATCATTTGTGATTAGATCACCGAGATATATAAATGATGAAAGGTCCATATGATTAGTTCCTGGATTGAGATGATATGAGATAGTATCAATCCCCGAAGGTTTAATCATTAAATATCCCTAGTCAGATTACTATCGAGATTGGACATCGATAATGCGTAAAAGACTAGTATTACACTTGTGCCCGTTGTGATGGCATAACAGCATAGTTCTCATATATTTGGGTATAGGATACTCATGCAAGTGTAGTAGGAGGTTGTGTTTACCGATGGTACGGGAAACAGCTTCGCTCTAGATAGTCCCATCGGAATTACATTGGTAGTATGACTATGTGTCTATGGAAGTCCGAAATCAGGGTAGGTGTATTTGGTCTTAACCTGAGACTTGCACCGCTAATACTTGCGACAATCAATGTATTTTGGTTTTGGTCGTCCAGGGCTTTAACAGGTTCTGTGTACACCTCTGCTGGGTATATTGAGAATCGTAGTGTGTTGGTGTGATGTCAAGACGGAAGTATCACTCCAGTCATATTGGAGATGATGGTCACGTAGGATACGAAACCGGTTCTCTTATGTACTGCAGTCATCGGGATAATATGACTAGGTCATGATTATCCGATTATAGAGACTAGTTACCAGAGATCCGATATCTGCTTCGTACGGGGCAGACACAATTCCAGCCCCAAGCCTAGCACGTGACATCCGATGCTGGATCGAAATACGCAATATTACGTATACTACGCCTGATATAGATCACATATTACTGTAAGGATATTTCTGGAGAATTGGGTAGGCATGGCGCTTTACTAGAAGCCAACCTTGTCTTGTAAATTGGTAAAAATGTAGTACTAGGTACGTACGTGTTCGGATAGTCCGACGACCGGATTTACTGCCAACATATACGGGGATCTCATGGGTCGCTTCCCGAAGATTCACTGATGACGTATGACTCGCACTTTATTAATCTGAGATTAATTAGATGAGAGAGAAATTAATCTGGGATTAATTGCGGAGATATTTTATCTGGGATAAAATATTAATTAAATAGAGAGAACGGTTAATTTGGAATTAATCGATAAAATAATATATTCGATATATTAAACGAAATTGGATTTCGAGGCGGAATTGAAATCGGATTTTAATTCGGGCGAACGAGTCAATTTAGAATTAATTCAATAGCGATGTGAATAGTGATTTTGCTAGGCATAATTATTTAATTGCATCGCAACAGAAAATTCGTTAATTTAGAATTAACGAACCCGAGCCCGGGAGTGTTTGCGAGTGCACTCGCATCTCGAATTCAAGTACGGCTCACAAGTCACATCAAGCGTCAAATCATTAGTCACATCAAGCATCAAATCACTTGTCACTTTGAGTGATGTGACAACTTGTCACTTGATTGATTGATGGAAGTGGTTGGCTTTAATTGCCTTGACTTTTTGGAAAAGCAAATGGTATATCTTTATTTGATTTTTTGAAAAATAAATTAAGTGTATTAGATCCACATTTGGCCACCAACCAACATAACTCACTCTCTCTTTCTTCCTCTCCCTCTCACGCCCAAAGGGCAGTTTATTCTCTTCTATTTTCTGGTTTCTGCCGTGAATGGAAGGAGAAGCAATATGGTGTTTTTGTGGAAAAATCACCAAGAGCTAGCACTCAAAAGAGAACATACAAATGTGATAGGGAACCGCACATGTGAGCATGGAATTTCATCACAAAGCTTGGAGCTTCAAGGATCATTCATGGCTGAATTTGAGGAACTTCAAAATAGCCCACTGCCGAGCATTTTGGAGGAGGCAGAAAAGTTTTTGTTGTCCCTCGTGTCGCTCAACCGCTAAATGTAAGTGTTCCGCAACTTCATTGATGTATTCGCATTTTGTTTCATTACTTTATTCGATCCCCGGAACCTTAGAGAAACCCAACAATGGTATCAGAGCTAGTAAAAGCATGAAACTTGAATTTAAGGTTAAAATTGGGTAAATTGATTTGAGCATGATTTGGTTAAATTAATTGATTGAGTATGCTTAAATGATGTTTAATTGAAGTTTGATTGGATCAATTTCATGAAATATTGTTTGGAACAATTTTTGCCCAAATTCTTGGCTTGGCCGAGAGGTTATAGAACCCTAATGTCTTGGGATTTTTTATTTTTGATTCATTGGATGAGTTGGAATCATGTTGGGAAAATTGATTTAGGATTTAATTGGATTGAATTCGGAATTGATTTGAAAAACCCTAATTGCCGAGACTTTAATGCATTAGATGGGTTTGATTTTTGATCAATTGTGTTGGACACTAATTGTTGTTAATAAGCATGATTAATTAGGCTAATTGGTGTTTTGGAAATATTGATTTGGGTAATTAATTATGATATACACTTTGTGTAATTAAATTTTGAAATTGGAATTTTGGAATTTAATTATGTTGGGTTTAAATTGGATTTGGGCTTGTAAAGTTGTAAATGGGCTAATTGGGCTTGGTTGTACCAAGATGGGTTAGGCTAAATTGGTTGGATCTAATTGGGCCCAAAACCATTTCCATAAAGTCCAATTATGACTAATGGACCTTAATATTTTAATTGGGTCTAATGGGCCTAAATTGATTTCTAGGCTTATGGGGTTATTCCTTGATTGGGCTTTGGTTATTGGGTTTGACCCAAGTTGACCAAAAGTCCACGCCTTAAGAAATTAATTAAAATCCCATTGGACTTTAATTAAATTAACATTGGATGTTAATCGGGCTTTGAGACCCGTAACGATTAAATTTGGAATTTAAGTCATGAAGGTTTGTTAATAAAGTGTAATATTTAATTTGGAATTAAATAGTGAATTAGCATTAAATACAAATTGAATTGGATTTAATTATGTAGTTTAATTTAATTCAAGAATTCGTACTTTGAGTACTTATTCGCAAAACGAGTCAGACTCGCGCAAAATCAAATCGTTGTTTGAACATTGGATGGTCATTAATTATCAGATTAATTAATTGGATTAGATTGATTGATAACATGCTTGTGTGAATGCATGGTTGCGATGCATGAATAATGTATATCGGATGGATATTAGATGGGTGGGGCAATTTTGGAAATTGTTGTAATAAATTTAGAATTTATTAATTGGACCTGCGTGTCCAGCCTATTACCTTTTTGACTCTATGTATTTCTCTTCTCACATATTCCCCTCAATGTAAATGAGGTTTCTTTAGAAATGTTATGTAACGGGTAGAAGTAATACTTGTGCTAGTGGGAGAGAGGAAATGGAGAGATTTGTTCTAGGAACAATGTGTTAAAGTATCCATCCGCATATCATTATTATTTTATTTATATACGCCTTATTATGTGTTTAGAATGCATGTTTAAGGGTGTATGATGATGAGACCTTAACAAAGATAATAAATTGGTTGTCAATTTGCACGCGAAAAACCCTCACAAAATATTAAGCGTTTTTCCTTCCATTGAGTGATTCTTACTCAAGATCCAAGACTGGCATTGGTTTGTTGGTCAAAGTCAAGGCCTTTGTCCGTCGAGAATGTGTTTGAATCATGAGAGCTTTGTTCCATATCAGTGTCTTGTCCAAGTTGTGATTTGTTGGCCAAAGTTAAGATCACTTCTTGTCCATCGACATTGATTACGAAGCTTTCTAAGGTCAATGGGTCACGCTTAACTGAGATCACTAAGTTTGTTGTGCCAAAGCCAAGGCTTAGTTGATTCAGAGGAAAAAGGTTAGGCAATATATTGGATATATTGGCATATATAAGATAATGTTTCGGACTTGTATGTCCACCTACTGGATCTAGGAATTGGATGGGATCCAATTGATCTTAGAGATCTACCTAGTTAATTATCATACAATTTGTTGGCCAAAGTCAAGATTGTGTGCTATTTAACGGGATCCTAGCCCACTAGGAAACACGGTTTCCGAGTACTCGACAGAGGGTTAGAGGCTCGCCGAAAAATAGTGGGAGGCAAGTATTAAATTTGCAATATTCGTTTAGTTACTTGCCATACGCGCTCATTTCAAATATTACGTCAAATAAATTATTTATTAGTTGGACTAATATTTAATTGTTGTTTTAATAAACAGTTGGACTGTATTCAAACTAATTCATTATAGTTGATTATATAATTGGATTATAGTAATCAATATATTTGAATTAACCATTTCAATTAATAGTTGATTTTATAATTGGATTATAGTAATCAATATAATTGAATTTAATCAATTGAATTATAGTTGATTATATAGTTGGACTATAGTAATCATTATAATAAATAATACATAAATCGTTGATTAAATAGTTGGACTATAAGAATCAAGATAAATTGAAAGATTAGTGTTTAAAACATAATCCTGGGTGAAAATGTATTTAAACGACTTTAATTTTCAAATTGGGAATAAAATTTCAGGATGGTCCTGGAAACTAAAAAGTTACTTTATTTGATAAAATAACATCTTATGTCTAAGCCCGGAGTTAAGCAAATAGTAGAACATGATATTTGGAATATTCATGTGATGATAACTTTAATGTTTAATCCGTTATGCTTGCCAAATAGACTCCTTAATTTCTTAATCAGATCTGGTAGGTGGACCTTCAAGTCCGAAACATATATACAATATATATGCCAATATATCCAATATATTTTCCTAACCTTTATTCCTCTGAATCAACTAAGCCTTGACTTTGGCTCAACAAGCTTAATGATTCCAGTTAAGCGGGACCCACTGACTTTGGAAAGCTTCGTAATCCATGTCGATGAACAAGAAGTGATCTTGACTTTAGCCAACAAATCACAACTTGGACAAGACACCAATATGGAACAAAGCTTTCATGATTCAAACACATCTGCGACGGACAAAGGTCTTGACTTTGGCCAACAAACCAATGCCAGTCTTGGATCTTGAGTAAGAATCACTCAATGGAAGGAAAAATGCTTAATATGATGTTGAGGGTTTTTCGCGTGCAATTGGCAACCAATTAATTATCTTTGTTAAGGTCTCATCATCATACACCCTTAAACATGCATTCTAAAAACATAATAAAGCGCGATAAATAAAATAATAATGATATACATATGGATATCTCACAAATTGTTCCTAGAACAAATCACTTCATTTCCTCTCCCTGGCTAGCATTATTGTAACTTCTACCCAATTACATAATACAATAAAGAAACCTCATTAACATTGAGGGGAATTGGTGA
This sequence comes from Zanthoxylum bungeanum, assembly GCA_019454045.1. NCBI lineage: Eukaryota > Viridiplantae > Streptophyta > Magnoliopsida > Sapindales > Rutaceae > Zanthoxylum > Zanthoxylum bungeanum. Next base: position 43,843 of record SKCR01036362.1, on the reverse strand, counting down.
GAAAAGAATTACAAAGAGTCAAGAGATAAAGGCTGGACATGCAGGTCCAATTTAATAAATTCTAAATTTATTACAATAATTTCCAAAATTGCCCTCACCCCATCTAATATCCATCCGATATACATTATTCATACAATACATCCATGTATTCACACAAAGCATGTTATCCAATCAATCTAATCCAATTAATTAATCTTTGATTAAGTGATCATCCAATGTTCAAACAACGATTTGATTTGCGCGAGTCCAACTCATTTGAGAATAAGTACTCAAAGTGCGTATTCTCGAATTATATCGAACTACAATTTTAAATCCAATTTAATTTGTATTCAACACTAATTCTTATTTAATTCCAAATTAAATAATTACAATTTATTAATGTGCATTTGCGACTTAGATTCTAAATCTAATCTTAATGGGTCTCAAAGCTCAATTAACATCCAATGTCAATTTAATTAAAATCCAATGGGCTTTCAATTAATTTCTTAAGGCATGGGCTTTGGCCAATATGGGTCAAACCCAAATGCCAAGGCCCAATTAAAGGAATCACCCTATTTTCCATAAAATTAATTTCGGCCCATTCGGCCTAATTAAATTTGAAAGGCCCATTTATTATATTTGGACTTAACGGAATGGTTTTAGGCCCAATTTGGATCCAATCCAATTGTCCTAAACCAACTTGGCCCAACCAAGCCCATTAGGCCCAAATATAACAATTTTAGCCCAATTCCAAATTAAGCCTAATTAATTAAATTCTAATATTCCAAATATCACAATTTATTTAATTAAAGTGTATAGCCATAATTAATTAGTTAAATTAACATTTCCAAAACACCAATTTAATTAATTAATCATGCTTTATTATATTCAATTCATGTCCAACACAATTGAAACAAAATCAAGTCATTACATGCTCTCAATGCTCACGACAATATGGATATTTTTCATCAATTTTGATTTCAATCTAATTAAATCACAAATCAATATATCCAAGCATTTTAAACACATCAAATGGTCTAAAAAACAAAAATCACCAAGAGCTACAAGGTCCAATAGATTCGGCCAAGCCAAACAATTTGGGAAAAATTATCTAATTAATTTTTTCATAAAATTAATCATGCATGACTCTTAGTTATCATAATCTAAGCATACTCAAACAATCAATTTGATAAAATCATGCTCAAAATCTAAGAGTGTTGAGTTAATAATGTAAAGTGTAAATGATTTTCAAAAATCAAAGACCTAATACCAAATCCAAGTTGGTAGATATCTTTCACCTTTTCATAATTAAATAATGAAAGTGTGTTTTACAAGCCAAAATCAACCAACAACTTCCATCACCAAAAAGTAATGAGATTGACTAGTGATGTGACTTGAGGTGGGCCCCACTCGATTCAAAATCTGAGTGGGCCCGCAAAACACATTCCGGGCTCGGATTCATTAATTCCGAATTAATGAATTTTCCGTTGCGACTTAATTAAATCAAATTTAATTAAATAATTATGCCTAGTAAAATTACTATTAAAGTCGCTTGCGAATTAATTCTAAATTAATTTGTTTGCCCGAATTAAAATCCAATTTTAATTTCGTTATGAAATCTAATTTCATTTAATATATCGAATATACTATTTTATCGATTAATTCCAAATTAATCGTTCTCTCTCTTCTATTTGAATTTTATCCCAGATAAATTCTCGCCATAATTAATCCTAGATTAATTTTCTCTCTCTTCTAATTAATCCTAGATTAATTATGTTCGAGTCAAACGTCATCGGTGAATCTTCGGGAAGCGAACCATGAGATCCCTGGATATGTTGGCAGTAAATCCGGTCGTTGGACTATCCGAACACGTGCGTACCCGGTACCACGTTCTTACCGATTTACAAGACATGGTTGGCTTCTAGCAAAGCACTGTGCCTACCCAATTCTCCATAAATATTCTTTAAGGAATATATAATCTTTGTCAGGTGTATACATAATATTGCGTATTGCGATCCAGTATCGGATGTCACATGCAAGGCCTGGGGCTAGAATAGTGTCTGCCCCGTACGAAGCATATATCGGATCACAAGAAACTAGTCTCTTTAATCGGATAATCATGACCTTGTCATATTATCCTGACAGTTGCAACATAATAGAGTACTAGTTATGTATCCATGCGTGATCATCATCTACATATGACTGAAGTGATACTTCCATCTTGACATCACACTCAATACACTACGATTCTCAATAAACCCAGAAGAGGCGTACACAGAACCTGTTAAAGTCCTGGACGACCAAAACCAAAGCGTATTGATTGTCGCAAGTACTAGCGATGCAAGTCTCAAGTTAAGACCAAATACATCTACCCTGAATCGGATTCCCATAGACACATATTCATACTACCAATGGGATTCCGAGGGGTCTATCCAGAGCGAAGCTGTTCCTGTATCATCGGTAAACACAACCTCATATCACACTTGCATAAGTATCCAATACTTAAATATATGAGAACTATGACGTTATGCTCCCACAACGCGCACAAGTGCAATACTAGTCTATTCCACATTATCGATGTCCAGTCTCGATAATACTACGACTATGGATATTTAATGATTAAACCTTAGTGGATTGATACTATCTCATATCTTATAATCATGAACTAATCATAAGGACTTTTATCATTTATATATTCAAGTAATCTAATTACAAAATGATAAAATAGTAATTTCCTTTGTCACATAGTTAATTTGTCAAAAACCACAATGTCTTTTAGAAATAGTGACGTTATGGGTCATAATTGTCTAACATTTAGGTGACCTTCAAACACTTTAGCCGATAAGGTCTTTGTAAACGGATCAGTCATGTTGTCTATGGATGGAATCTGTGTGACAGCGACATCTCCTCTTTGCACTATCTCTCTGATGAGGTGATATTTCCTCTCAATATGCTTACCCCTCTTGTGGCTTCTTGGTTCTTTGGAGTTCGCCACTGCACCACTATTATCGCAATAAAGTGTGAGTGGTTTATCCATATCTGGAACAACTTCCAAATCTGCCAAGAACTTATGGAGCCAGACTGCTTCCTTAGTTGCTTCACAAGCTACTACATATTCAGCCTCTATGGTGGTGTCAGCAATATAAGATTGCTTAATGCTCCACCATACTATAGCCCCACCACCTAGGGTGAACACTAATTCAGATGTTGATTTCCTAGAATCGACATCCGTCTAAAAATCAGAGTCTGTATATCCTCCCAGAATCATATCCTGACTTGTATATACAAGCATATAATTTCTCGTTCTCCGAAGATAATTGAGAATATGTTTCATCGCTACCCAATGATCTAATCTTGGGTTGGATTGAAACCTACTGACTACTCCCACTGCAAAACAGATGTCTGATCTCATGCATAACATAGCATACATAAGACTTCCAACTGCTGAAGCATATGGTATATGTCTCATCTCATCAACTCCTTGAGGTGTCTTATGAGACTGCTCCTTAGACAAATGAATTCCATGCCTGAAAGGTAAATTACCTTTCTTGTAATTCTGCATACCAAATCGCACAAGAATCTTGTCGATATAGGTTGCTTGAGACATTGCTAACAGTCGTTTCTTGTGATCTCGAATGATCTGGATCCCAAGTACATAACTTGCTTCTCCCAAATATTTCATTTGGAATTGGTTAGCTAGCCAGATTTTCACATCTGATAATATATTTACATCATTCACAATGAGTAAAATATCATCGACGTATAACACAAGGAAAACCACATTCCCATCAATGATGCGCTTGTAGACACAAGGCTCATCGATGTTCTGCTCAAATTTATAAGACTTGATCGTAGTATCAAATCTTATGTTCCAAGATCTAGATGCTTGCTTAAGTCCATAAATGGACCTTTGTAACTTGCAAACTTTTTGCTCTTGACCTTGGGTAATGAACCCCTCTACTTGTACCATATAGATACTCTCATCAAGATTGCCATTCAAAAATGCAGTCTTGACGTCCATTTTCCAAATCTTATAGTCATAATATGTGGCAATGGAAAGAAGAATCCTGATGGATTTAAGCATGGCTACTGGCGAGAAAGTTTCTTCATAGTCAACTCCCTCTTTTTGGGTATAACCCTTTGCCGCTAGCCTAGCCTTGAAAGTCTGTACTTTCCCATCTATTCCTTTTTTTCTATTGTAGATCCACTTGCAACCTATGGGTTTTACTCCATCAGGTTGGTCTACAAGTTCCCAGACTGAGTTAAAGTACATAGACTCCATCTCGAGGTTCATGGCTTTGAGCCATTCCTCTTTATCAGTATCTTCCATTGCACTACGATAGATCAATGGATCATCTATACCATCACAAGATGCAACAACTTGCACCTCCCCATTTCCTAGATAGAGTTCAGGTTGTCTTACAACCCTCTCACTACGTCTAGGTGGTATGGTATCCTGATAAACTTGTATCTGAATTTCAGATAAAGAAGGTGTAATGTCGTTGTCAACATTTGACAATGGTGTACTGATCGTACCAGCAAGTAACTCCTCAAGTAACACTTTACTTCGAGGTTTGAACTTTCTCATATAGTCCTCCTCAGGAAATGTAGCATTTGTCGACACAAATACTTTATTATCTTCTGGACTATAAAAGAATCCACCCATAGTTTCCTTAGGATAGCCTACAAATAGGCACACATGTGAATGTGGTTCCAAATTAGTAGTCTTGTTCTTTAGCACATTTACCGGACACCCCCATATGCAGAAATGTCACAAACTAACTTTACGACCATTCCACAACTTTAAGGGAGTCTTAGGAACAGACTTAGAAGGAACTACAGTTCCGGATATACATTGCAGTTTGAAATACATACCCCCAGAATGAACTAGGTAGAGTGTTATAACTAAACATTGATCTCATCATGTCTAGTAGGGTCTGATGCCTCCTTTCTGCAACATCATTTTATTGTGGTGTTCTAGGTGCTATGAGCTGTGAAACAATTCCATGCTCAACTAAGAATTCCTAGAAATCTCTATCAAGGTATTCTCCTCCATGATCTGATCGTAGAATTTTGATGCTTTTACCTAACTGGTTCTCAACCTCAGCACGATACTCTTTGAACTTTTCAAATGTATCTGACTTGTGCTGCATTAAGTAAACATACTCATATCTGGAATAATCATCAATGAAAGTGACGAAGTATTCAAAACCACCTCGGGCTTTTACATTCATCGTCTGCAAATATCTGAATGTATTAGCTCAAATGTTTCTTTGGCTTTTATCCATTTTCCAGTAAAAGGTCTCTTGGTCATTTTGCCTTCTAGATAGGATTCGCAGACAGATTAAGTACCGAGTTTTAACTGATTTAAAACTCCGTTATTAATTAGTCTATCTATCCGGTCAAGGTTAATGTGACCAAGTCTAAGGTGCCATAAATATGTATCATCATGAGAAATCTTTTGTCATTTAGTTTTAGATCTTTCAATCTTAAACATTTCAGTATTAAGCATTGATTCATGCATTAATGGCCTTAATACATATAGATTGTTTTCGGAGTTTCCCGTGCATATGTTTAATCCATTTCTACTAATAATAACTGACTTATTATTAAATGAAATAGAAAAACCACATTCCATAAGTTTTGTTATAGAAATCAAATTCCTGCGAAAACCATGAATATATAGCACATCATTCAAACACAAATAACTTTTATTAAAATTCAAATTTAAAACTCCCACTACTATTGCTGAAACAACATCCCATGTCCCAACTCTCATGGTAAAGCTACCTTCAGTAAGGTCCCTCCATGAGTCAAGTAGCTGCAAAGAAAAACAAACATGGTTAGTGGCACTAGAATCAACAATCCATATGGATTTATCACCCTCCACCAAAAGAGACTCAATAATAAGTAAATCGTATTTACCTGTATTCTTCTTCTCTTTAAGCTCTGCAAGGTATTTTGGACAATTCCTTTTCCAATACCCTTGTTGTTCACAATGGAAACATTTTCCTTTGGCATTCGTTCCTTTGAAGCTTTTGTTGTTCTTCTTTTTCATTGTTTTTACCTTTGCCTTCCAATTGCCTTTCTTCTTCTTCTTTGCAGATTTAGAAGATTCGGCAACATTTGCCTCGGCATTGGGCCTACGAGGACCGTTCATAATGGACTCGTAATTGGTGAGCTCATTCAGCAGTTCAGTCAATGTTAAAGTCAACTTGTTCATAGAACAGTTGCTCTTAAACTGCAGGAAACTCTTCGGAAGGGTTTCCACGATCATTGTCATCTGGCTTTGCACATTGATACGTACACCATGGGTTTCAGCCATATTAAGATGAGCCATCATCCTTAACACATGGTCTCGGACTGATGTGTCTTCCTTCATTTTAGCGGTCAATACAGAGGCAATTGCCTCATGTTGTTGTCGGTCTGAAGGTTGCCCAAATATGTTCAGTAATGACTGCATAATCTTTGATGTTGTCGCCAGAGGCTCATGCTGTGTAGCAAGAACCTCAGACATGGATGCTATCAAATAGCTATGGGCTTTCTCATCAGCATTAATCCAATTATTATAGGCATTTCGTGCAGCTCTGCCAGCATTTGGTGCTGGCTCAGAATGACATTCCTCCATGAGGACAAATTTAAGGTCTTCGCAGACCAAACTAACATTCATGTCACTTTTCCATTTAACATAATTATCCCCGGTTAATTTTTATTATTGTTTGAGAATGGAGATTATTGCAGATGCCATGGCTGAAAAAATAATAAACGCGCATTCAACATTCATTCGTCGCATATTAAAATTGTCAAATATTTAGGCATATAATTAAACATGATGCATGATCAATGTATAATGAATTAGAAACCAAAAAGAATTACTATGCCACAACTATCTATCATCCCTCAAATAAGTACCGCCGTAGGGTAGGTCAATTATTTGCATGATAGACTGAGACGTTCTCAATTGATTAATATATCTGAAATAACTTTTATTCCTATATTGATCAACTACCGTTATTTTGATCAAGGAAACTTTGATTAACAACTTAATCATTCATTTGTGAGTGTGACCCATCATTTTCGAAACCCTTGGACTTAACTAGTGAAGTGTCGCCTTAGGGTAGGTCAAATCACCAGATACATCTAGAGTCCCTATCTTTTTGGAATCCAAACCTGATATTGACCCAAAAAGGACACCATCCGTAGGGGGACAAAAGCAAAGCTGTCTCGAGGCGCATATTGAATCTCACGTTTCTGGATAACAATGGAGATCGCGGGATATATTGTGGTATACCCATCTCCCACTCACTATTTTAAAAAGTAAGGTTTCTATCTCACTAGTATCTTATAAATCTTAGATTATGCTCGACTAAAGTCATAACCTTAATTAATACTAGTTGATAATTTAGTGATCTAACTAATTTTAACTCTTAAAATTTTATTCACTAATCCCGATTAGTCTCTACTAACCAATTAACTTAATTAAACTATTTTAATCAAGTTGTTATAGTGATCTAATCAATTTAACTCTTAAATTACTAGTCCACTTATAGGTTTTAAAATTTAGAATTCAATGAATGGACTATATGTTATTAAACCATTTAATAGATTAAAAGTATGTTATTTACTCCAAAGGTACGTGGAATTGTATCCTGAGTGCAAACCAAATTACCGTCCATTCAGAAGTGGCTATGGAATTTATATCCGGGTTTCCATCCGATATACCAAGGAAAATAATGTACTCATAATGTCCATTTGTTCTTAAACTTGAATTCATAATTTTTAAACCTTTAAACTAATTAATCTTATTAATTTGTTTACATGCATCTTATATTCTAATTTAACTTTTAAATTTACATAAAATCATATTTTATGACTTGAATATCATGCATGTCTACAAGTTATGGCATGTGAAAATGCAAGAGTAGGCACTCTAGGCTATATGACATATTAATAAACAATTTAAAACATATATATATGCCCAGGTCTGGGCTGAAAACATTCGTGTAGCGTTCGTTGGGCGTTCGAATGTTTCCAGGTAGTAGCATCACGTTTGAGTTGTGTTTGACTGGAGTTCGAACGCCTATAGTCGCTGTCGAAACACTAATACTTTATTTACTCCGTTCCAAGGCTTCCAGAGTCCATTTTGGTCCCCGTTTTTTTCTACGGAATGTAGTTTTACATACATCCATAAATTACATTAATCAGGCTCTTATTTTTTCTATACTAATCTAATTAGTACAATAAATCCAAGGCATCCATTGGTCTTCAAATTTTGCTCCATGGTATGTTGTTGAGTTCTTTGCGGAATAGATTCGTAATGAGTCCTTCGCGGAATCAGATCCTCCAAGTTACAAATTGAGTTACAAAATTGACTTATTACAAAGGAAATGAACTTACAACACTTGAAAGAATATGACCTTATGGTCTTACATTTCTAATACTAAAAGTAAGAGCCGGAAAAATTAACGATCAACGCAATACATTCATCACATTAATCAAAGTAAACATTCATCACATGAACATTAAAAAACCATTCATCTTATGAATCTAATTGTGCCTACTCATCACAACATGCATTTTTAATAATCTATATCTCATATAAATTATTAAAACTAAAATGAGAAGGGTTAAGAAAATTTTTCAACCTTAAGCTCTTGATGCCAATTGTAGGAAACGATTTTCCTTAGCGCGGAGGAAGTTGCTTGTGGTGGCACCGGTCCGATATGGATCTTCAAAATTTTATTTGCCTTCTCTCTTTGTTGTAGTAGCCAAGATCAATCTTTTGGTGTCCAACACTTGGATCAACCACTCGATCTTCCGAACTATAACTCGAAACCAACAAACCGAAGTGTGGGCTTCACTCACAAAGATTAAACCTCTAAACTATTTAGAGATTTAAGATGTAACAATGGTGTTTGGCTCTTTGGAATTTCAATACTCTCACAACACTTGTGAATATTTGAAGTTATTCTCTCTTTTCTTTCAAATCTTTCTCACAACAATTGTGTGAATGAATGCAAAGTGTTAACCTTAGGAAGTGAGAGAAATGGTAGAGATTATATTCTCTTACACAAGCCAACTAACCTTGTCATTAAGAATCTAATGCTTTCTTGCAATGGCCAACATAAAAATGTGAATGTCATACCAAAGCATAAGAAATGTTAAGCTAAAGACAATGGCTTTGTCATTAAGCATTCAATGCTTTCTTTCAATGGCAAACACATAAATATGGAGGCCATACTAAATCATAAAATGCATTAGCTAATGAAAAAACTATTAGGTGAATCCAAGCCACCTAATAGACATAATTGCTTCGATGACATGGTAAGCCATATGGCTTTGTCTCCAATGGTAAATAAAAATAAATATATTAATAATGATTTATTTACCTTCAATTATGTTATAGTAATTATCTCATAATTATTACTAACTTGATTATCTCATAATCAAGACTTGATTATCTCATAATCAAGGAATTCTAGAAAAATTTAAGTTAAACTAATTTAACATAGTTTTCATTTGTGACAATAAATATTATAAATCTCATTAATAATATATAAATAAATATAATGTGAGCATATAATTAGATAATCTAATTATATTATGTTTGCTACAGTTAATCGAGCTAGCATGGGGACCAAATGGACATACGGTTCTGAGCTCCAATAATTCCGAAATATTAATTAAACTCTTTAATCAAATATTACAAATTATTAACTCTGCGTTATTCCACTAAAAACTCGAAGTTGAACTCCTGTTACCGTAGATGGATTAAATAAAACCGAACAACTTCGGTGTCCATCGATATAGTCATTACATATGGATATAGCCCTTCATGAATATCTCATAAATAGAACTGGCTCAAAAGTCCGTTAAACCCCTCTAAATTTTATCTCTTAAGCACCATTGATTCTATAATGAACAATTAATTCATAACAATTATGAATATATAAAACTTTCTATTTGCAATAGAAAAGTTGAGCGCTCAAATTGTTCAAGTCCCGAATCAACTCTTAAAAGAGATATTCATCTGCTTCTCGTAAGAAGGAGTGAATTCCATATCTATGTAAAATGTTCCCAGCTACACACCAAACCATATCCCCAAAATATGTAGTTATTGGCCGGAAATGCAACACCAACCTCACATAGTAAATCAAAGGACATAGCCTGTCATGCAGGAGTTCGTAGTATAATCAGGATTAAGATCGAATCCATATATGACCATCTATTATATAAAATGAATTTCTTCGGTTAACAGATATTAAAAGAAATTCCTATTTATCCGAGTCCAGTCCTATATGATCTCATCATACAATGTGCCTCAATCTCATGTCACTACATGAACGATCCCGGATCAAGGACGCCATACAAGTATAGAATGGACCGCAACTATAGATAAACCACAAACAAAGTACCCTCTTTGTTTGCTCTCTATGGACTATTTAGATTACTAACTTCAGACTTAAATCCTCTTCTACATCAAACATACATTAAGTCTGAAAGTACAATAGTAATCAATGTAAACAAGACAATTGGACAATATGCGATATAAATCAAACAACTTTGATAAAATGAATAATGCATTTATTATTATTACAATAATCAATTCTGTTTACAGTACATGAAGCTTTAGGATATAAATTCCTGTTGGGTTTCTATTAGGTCCCAAGGATCAAATCAAGCATCAAACATGTGTGAATACTACAATGAAATATGGCGGAATCATACTCACATTGATCGGTTGTGCGATGCGAGGAACAAAAAATCTTTTCTCCCCTCCATAGTGTTCACGACAGTGGACTATTTTTTAGCTCCAAGAAATTCGGCCAACCTCCATGGATGTCCTCCATTGATGCTCCAACCTCCAAGCTTTATATGGTGATTCCATGCTCATGAAATTAGTTCCCTATCACCTTAGGATGACCCTTTAGAGTGCTAGCTCTTAGTAACTTTTGCCACAAAAATTACCTATTTCTTTCCTTGACTTTCGGCCATGGAAGAATTTGGGAGAGGAAGATGAAGAAGGCCATTGGCCGATTCTATGAGAGAGAGAGAGTTAAATGTGTTTTTGGTTTTGTGTATCTAATACCCAAATTGAAAAGTCAAATACCAAATATTAAAATAATGGTATATGTCAAACAAGCCATCAAAAGCCCTTTTAAACTTTCCAACCACTTCCATCAACTATTCACATCGAAAGTGACTAGACATCACATCACTCAAAGTGACAAGTGATTTGACGTTTGATGTGACTAGTGATTTGACGCTTGATGTGACTTATGGGCCGCACTTGAATTCGAAATGCGAGTGCTCCCACTAACCTTCTTGTATACACAAGGTTCATCTTCATTTCTGATAAAATCAAACTCTTTGATTGTCTCATCAAAATGAAGATTCCAACTCCGAGATGCTTGCTTTAATCCATAAATGGATCGTTGTAGCTTGCATATCTTGTTTATGTTTCCTTTAGAAATGAACCCTTCAGGTTGTGTCATATACATATCCTCTACAAGGTTTCCATTCAGAAATGCAGTTTTGACATCCATCTGCCAAATCTCATAATCATGGTATGCTGCTATTGAAAGCAAAATCCTAATGGACTTTAACATGGCAACTGCCGAAAAATTTTCATCATAATCAATTCCTTGAATTTGTTTGTAACATTTTGCCACTAGCCTAGCCTTGTAGGTTTGAACTTTTCCATCTGCATCTGTCTTTCTTTTAAAGACCCATTTGCACCCAATGGGAGTTATCCCTTCAGGTGCATCTACCAAGTTCCAAACTTGGTTTGTATGCATCGAATCCATTTCGGACTTCATAGCTTCAAGCCATTTAGAAGAGTCAATGTCAGACATTACCTCTGTAAAACTAGTAGGATCATTGTTCTCAACGATAAATGCATCACGTTTTCCTTCCATGAGAGATCTATATCTTCCTGGCTCATGTTGTATTCTACTAGACTTTCGGGGTTCTTGAACTTGTGGTTGTTCCACCGCCAATCTTTTGCGAGTTGAAGGTAATTCAATGTCATTTGATGGCTCTGGGACTTCATCAAGTTCCAGTCTACTCCCACTATCTTTTCTTAGAAGAAACTCTTTCTCTAGAAAAATAGCATTCTGTGAAACAAACAGATTTTGTTCACTTGGATCGTAGAAGTAGTATCATCTTGTTTCTTTTAGATACCCCACAAATTTACATTTAATTGACCTTGCTTCCAGCTTGTCAGCAGGCGATTGCTTCACATAAGCTTCACAACCCCCAAACTTTTACAAAGTTGAGATTGGGTCGTTTTCCATGTCATATCGCATATGGTGTTTTGCTAACAGATTCAGATGGAACGTTATTTAGAAGGTAAGCAGTGTTTTCTAATGCTAGTCCCCAGAACAATGTTGGAAGATTTGTGCTAGACATCATTGATCGTACCATGTCTAACAAGGTTCGATTTCTCCTTTCGGAAACACCATTGTGTTAAGGTGTCCCTGGAGGAGTCCATTATGAAATGATGCCATGTTCCTTAAGATAGTCTTGAAACTCGTAGCTCAAGTATTCTCCACATCGATCATATCAGAGTGTCTTAATGCTTTTTCTAGTTTGTTTCTCTAATTGGTTTTTGAATTCTTTGAACTTTTCAAATGATTCAGACTTATACTTCATTAAGTATACGTAACCAAAACGTGAATAATCATCAGTAAAGGTTATGAAGTATGAGTAACCACCCTTTGCTTGAATTGACATAGGGCCATGTACATCGGTATGTACTAGCTCTAGTAATTCGGTTGCACGTAGTCATTTTTCCAGTAAAAGGCAATTTGGTCATTTTACCAATTAAATAAGATTCACAAGTTGCATTTAATTCATAATCAAATGGGTTCAAGTAACCCTCTTTATGCATTTTTGTAAGTCGTGTTTCATTGATATTACCAAGTCTACAATGCCAAAGGTATGATTCTTTTAAACTATCTTGTTTATTTATATTGAGGATAATGTTATTTAGTTCCAGAACATACAATCCATTGCTTAAATATCCAATACCATACAAAATATCATCATATGAAAATGAACAACAATTGTTCTTTATTATAAACTTAAAACCTTCATTGTCCAAATAAGATACGGAAATAATGTTTCTACTAAGTACTGGAACATAAAAATAATTTTCTAATTCTAGAACTAATCCACTTGGTAATGATAGAAAATAAGTTCATACGGCTAAAGCAGCAACTCTTGCTCCATTTTCCACTCGTAGGTCCACTTCATCTCTTTGAAGTTTTCTACTCTTCTTGAGGCCCTAGATATTATTACATATGTGAGAACCACAACCAGTATCCAATACCCAAGTAGAAGATATACTATCATTAAGATTAACCACAATCATAAATATACCTGAAGTAGAAGCAACTGCTTGCCTTTTCTTTTCCTCGAGGTATTTTGCACAGTTTCTCTTTCAATGCCCATCTTTTTCACAGAAGAAACACTTGCTCTTGTCTTTCTTCTTAGTCACACCACCAGTGGGCTTATGAGTGTTGGCCTTTTGGGCCTTACCCTTTGAACCTTTCTTAGAGTGTTTCTTAAACTTTTTGGAACCACTCATTAGCATCACATAACTGTTCTGTGATTTTATGTCTTTCTCAGCAAGTCTTAACATATTAAGCAATTCATGAAGTGTAGCATCCAACTTGTTCATATGAAAATTCAAAATGAACTGAGAGAAAGACTCTGGCAGTGATTGCAATACAAGATCAATATATAAGCCATGGTCCATGATAAAACGAAGATCAGCTAATTTTTCAATGTAGCTAATCATCTTCAGCATATGGTCATTGGCTGAAGAACCATCTTTCATCATAGATCGAAATAGAATCTTAGATATCTCATATCTTTCAGTGTGAGCGGATGCATCAAACAACTCTTTGAGATGTGTTATAATTGTGCTCGCATCCATAGACTCATGTTGCTTTTGTAATTCTGATGACATTGAGCCCAACATCACACATATTGTCTGCTCATTATCATTATAATGCTTCAACCAAGCATTATATTCCTCTTGTGTTGCATCTTCGGCAGAATCTGGTGGAGCACTATGTTCCAGGACATAAACCTTCTTTTTTTTGCCTAAGAACAATTCTTAGGTTGCGGTACCAATCCGCGAAGTTAGGTCCAGTCAACTTATTTGCATCAAGTATGCTTCGGAGGGACATATTGTTACTCATGTTTTTGTTTGGAAACCTATATGAAGAATAGAGAATTTTGATTAGATTTATTGCATTGATATAAACCATAAGATATTTGGACTTTTAATCTAATGGTTACTCCCATTATTTTATTTGAATTTTGTCAACCCTCTTAGTAACAAAATTATCGTGGGCTATGATCCCATTTTACTTAAATAAAATGACAACGAGGGTTAATCACTTTATTTAAGTTCGATTGGGTAGGTACTTTTTACCAATTACATCTCATGCAACCCATAGATTGTTAAGTTGACAACTCATGTCATCACAACTCTTGTCATCATATCTTATATGAAACTTAACATTTGCCTCCAAAATAAATGATCATGACGAGGGTCAACTCATCAAATATTTTGGTTAAGTCAAACCATTATTTATAATCTAAACATATTCGATGTTAAACTTGATCTTGACGAGGGTCAAGTAATCAAGAATAACAAAGAGTTCCGGTTTTGCGTATAATAATGGAAGGCAATGTTATAGACTTAAATTATTCGGAGGGATTTTAGTTTAAATTTATTTTAAACTTTAGAATAAAGCATTTTGAATGAAAGAATGCACCGGTTAGGTTCCCAGAAGAGTGGAGGGGTCACAGCGATCCCACTTAAAACCCAAACTTCTTAGGCTCTTATCGCCCTTTTGACAGAACCAGCTTGATATGCATCAATCAAACAAGCAGCTAAATTCCAAGTCTATTAAAATATGTCTCTTATTTATACATCTAATGTATTTTAGTTTATCACAATTTCTTTAAAATATTCATAATATTTTATTATCCAATCTTATATGATATTGTTTCATTATGTTTAATTATTTATGGGACTTAAATATTTTATCCTAATCTTTTTAGAATATAATTTTAATCTTATTAAAATTGTATAATTAGAATCATTATTCTAATAGGAAACAATTTCCTTTATTTGAGATTAAATGTATCCTATTTAAATTTGAATTCTTAGATTTTTAATCTAATTAGAAATCATTCAAATTTAATTTATATCCTAATCTTATTAGGTTACTTAATTTAAATTTATTTTAGAGATAAATTCATAATCCAATTAGAATTTTATTTCTTAATAAATTTTAATTGTATTAGGATACATAAATTGAAAAATTAAATTAAATTCTTTAATTAAATTTTTATATAAATCAAATTTTATTTTTTTACTGTTTTGTTCACTGACGTCAGCAACCTGACTATGATGACGTCAGCAACCTGACTATGATGACGTCATCATGACGTTACCATGTGACGCCATGATGACGCCACCACAGACCAGCAGTAGGGGTGGGCAAAAAAAAACCGACCGAACCGAACCAAACCGCAAACCGAACCAAACCGGACCGAATTTACGGTTTTTTTCCTAACGGTTCGGTTTGCGGTTCGGATTGGCCCACCCAAAACGGTTTACGGTTCGGTTCAGGACCTAATCCGAACCGCACCTGTAAAACCGAACCGAACCGTTATAATTAAAAAAATATAAATTTTTATAAAAAATTTTGTATTTTTCTTTTAATTTTATTCTATGTTTTCTTTTTATTAGTATGTTAATACTTTTATTCTTGAATTTTTGTTAATACTTTTATTCTTCAATTTATTTATTTTATGGTAGAATCATTATTCTTGAAAGTAAGATGTTGGATTTGTCTCTTAATTAGAATGATGGTAACATCATTATTCGAGGTAATTTTTAAAAAAAATACAAGAATTAATTGTGCCTCATTTTTCAATTCTTTATGGAGTTCATATGTTCACTGGAGTCACAACTTACACCCTAGCACTTCATACCATTTGTTGGATAGACTAGTTTTTTTTTCACTTAAATGGATGAAATTGTATTTTAAATATAATAATCCGTAAACCGAACCGAACCAATCCGTAAACCGCTGGTTTCAAAAATTTTCAATCCGAACCAAACCGTTATTTAATGGTTTGGTTTGAGAGGTAAAAAATCCGAATCGTAAAATATGGTTTGGTTCGGTTTTTAGCAAAAACCGAACCAAACCGAACCGCGCCCACCCCTAACCAGCAGCAACGCTGCTGCTGGTTTAATTTGAAGGTGGCACTGTTCTTCAAACAACAGTGCCGAAATTCCTTTTTTTTTTAATTATTTATTTGATTTAATTTCCCATTAAATCAAATTTCAATTAATCTCAACTTTATCATGTCCCATAAATTTAAACATAATCTTAACAATATATATAAAATCATATCAAAAGCATGCAAATTAATTTAGGCTCATGATACCACTGTTGGAAATCTAGCATACGTTATACGGCGGAAAATTAAATTCTTTAATTAAAATTTAATATAAATCAAATTTATTTAAAATTTAATTTCTTTTATTTTTTTACCGTTTTGTTCGCTGACGTCAGCATAATGTACATCTATTGCTGGATAAAGTAAAGAATTTTTTGGTCTCGTGTGCACAATGTAATTAAATTAATGTAGAATTTAATTTGCTATGGGATCTTATTGCTTAATTAGCATATCTTCTGTCATCATATATTCACTTGGTTTTCTTAATAAAATTTAATAGATAATAAATTTAACATGACGATCTGTGTTTATCATTCAAGGAAGCTCTTATGGTTGTTGCTGTCGTAACATCTGTAATGGAGTTCGTGAACACGCGATGACAGGAATTTCTATAATGGAATTGCTTTGCATGCAGGCCATTAGCAGCCAGTTGAACAGCTCGAAGGCCTAAGAGCTGCACCGCGGAAACTGCAGGTGCTTACAAATTGGCGATTGCTAATCGTGATGTGAAAGATTATTGCTGCAAATTCCGAAGGTACATCAGTAGATGAAGGTATTGCCGTCAAGGGTTACTAAGCGTGTCAGCGTTGAGGCTGGTTCTCTAGTAGGATGGAGGGAGTATGTGGGAATGAAAGGTAAGGTGATTGAGGCTAGTGATGCTTATTTGGATACATTCAACAAGTACAGTGTCACGAACCCCTCCCTAGAGCACAATCTCAAGTAACCATTCTCACAACAATACAAATATACATCAAACATGGTTGCTAATCTAGATCCGATATAATAGTGGATTGAAATCAATGGGACACTTTCTCTCTCTGGACACACTTTCTCTCTTTCTAGTTGTTTCTCGCTCTACTAGTTTCGATTTTCTCTCTAAAAAATCCTTGGAAATGCTCTCAAATCTCTCTCAAAGTGTCTTCAACATACACTACTCACCATCTCCCTTAATCTCACATAAAGCACTCACACAAAATAGAAAATAGTATGGAGATGTTGTGTTTTAAATAGGTTAAAAGTGGGTGAATGATTGCATATTTGCACTACAACAAAATAGACCTTTAGCGTCCAAACATTTAGCGTCGAAATTTTTTTCGACGCCAATAAACCCTTTGGCGTCGAAATTAGATTCGTCGCTAAAGGTTTATCTTTTAGTGTCGAAATAATTATTTGACGCCAAAGGATTGATGATTTAGCGTCGAATTTCTATTTCGACGCTAAAGGTTCCATCATTTAGCGACAAAAAATTATTTAGATGCTAAAAGATAAACCTTTAGCGACGAATCTAATTTCGACGCTAAAGTTTAATTTTAATTTTTCGAATTCCCCTTAAAAAATTTTAATTTATCGACTAATAAATTCAAATTTAAATTTTGACATTTAGCGACTAATTTTTCGACGCTAAAAGTCAAAAAATTCGAAGCTAAAGGTTGAACCTTTAGCGTCGAATGTAAATTTCGACGCTAAAGGTACAACCTTTAGCGTCGACTCTAAATTTCGACGCTAAAGGTTAATTTTAAAATTTTCGAATTCCCCTTAAAAAATTTGAAATTACCGCCTAATAAATTTAAATTTAAATTTTGACATTTAGCGACGAATATTCGACGCTAAAAGTCAAATATTTCGACGCTAAAGATCAAAATTTTGGCGGAAAAATTCCCGCTATTTGATGATTTTTAGCGACGAAATCCTTTTCGTCGCTAAAGGTTTTTTTTTGCCTATAAATTCATTTGCTCTTTCATTTCTTCTATTATCACTTTCTTTCTCTCATACTCTTATTTCCTCTCTAAATTTATTTTTCCTTAAATGTTTTGTTTGTTTGTTTTGTTTTGTTTTGTATTTTATATTCACATCTAATATTTATTTATTTATTTTTGTAGGGGAATATGAAGATGAAGAAATGGTGAAAATGATGATAATGAAGAAAATTAAAGTGAAGATGGAAAATTGTATTTTATCATTTTATATTTTTTTTTTGTGATAAATTTTGTAATATTAGTTTTATATCAATAAAAATATCATTTTATATTTTGTTATTGTGATAAAATTTGTAATTTTAGTTTTATATCAATAAAAATGTCATTATTATAAATTTTTAGTAACAAATTTGTAATAATTTTTATAACAAATTTAATTACTTTTGTAATGAAATTAGTTTGAGATTAATTTGTAATAATAATATTCTTATACCTTTTAGCGTCGAAATATTTGACGCTAAAGGTAATAAAATGATATATATTTTTTAATATTATATCACATTTAGCGTCAAATATTTCGACGCTAAATGTCAACTTTTTGGCGTCGAAATTATTCGTCGCCAAATACATGTTTTAACGTCGAAATATTTTGACGCAAAATATTGTACTTTAGCGTCGAAATTTTTTATTTCGACGCTAATTGTCTTTCTCGTCCAAGTTTTAACGTCGAAAATTAGTGTCGAAAATTTTCGACGCTATAACCTTTAGCGTCAAAAATTTGTACTTTAGCGTCGAAAAGTTTCGACGCTAAAGGCCCTTTTTTTGTAGTGTTGATTGAATTAGGGATGGGGTGGATGATTATTTTGTTTGATTGTTGGGGACAAATAACACATTAGGTGTCATAATAATATGGTGGGGATTAGTTAGGGTTTAAAGAGAAAAAGAAGTTAATGAGACATTACGTATGATTTTACCGAAGAGAATGTAACCAAGGTTGTGAGATCACTGCTAACCGAGTACAAATCATTGTTTTAAAAATTGGAGCGATAATTGAATCGGTGATCTAAAAAATTCAATGAGTCACAGATTTGATTGGTGAATCGGAAGAATAAAGTGACATCATAAACCATTGTTTTAAAAACTAGAGCGAAAATTGATTCGGTTTTTTAATTAAGGGTTTTACGGACCAGACTCATGATCAGCTAATTTGTCTGATTAGTCCTATCCTATTTTGAAAAGACCGGTAGAACCAAAATTTCCAAAAATTTTGAAGTATCTCCAACCACCTCTGGTAATTTTTAAAAACGTTTTTAATGAGTGGTATAAATTCAATCATTTAGCCAACCTGTTGTTGTGTAATTCCCATAATTTGCTCCAAACCACACGCAAGAAGCTAAAACTGTGTGGGCTGTTATTTCCCCTTATGATCTTATATATATAGATGATCAAATTAAGCTTCTTATAATTCGATCTCTTGTGAATAAAAAAAAGGGATGGTGAAATTGGAAACCAAAGCCATTGGCATCTTATTAATGGCAGTAGCATTGATGATAGGCATGGCTTGTGGTGATGCAGAAAAAGAAAGAGTGGATAAATGCAAGGTACCATGCATTCCTTATTGTGTGAAAGTGCTGCATGAAGATCCAGACAAATGTAGTTATGCTTGCGAGGTTTACTGTGCTAATAGAAAAGATGTTTTCTTTGGACATGGACCTTCCATTATTATTACACGTTTGCAGAACCACTTTGGTCCTCCTCTTTAGTAATGTTATGTGAATTTATGTTTATTTGTATTATCCTATAATAATCCAAATTCCTACCCAACATGAATTCAATAATTTACTCTCACCTTTCCGATCGGATTGGCTGAGATATCTATTTTTAATGTATCGTGTGATATAGTCTCATGAATGTATCTTGTGATATAGTCATCCAAATCTTCTCTTATGATTATTAATTATTAAATATTTATTTTTATTACTTTCGACCTTCTTGCGTTTATATATAACGTATTATGAAATTAATAAATATATGCCATTATAGTTATGAGAATTTATTTTGTATTATAACTTTTTTATTATTTTATTATCGACGAGTTTTTAGACTGAAAGAGTACTACTAAAATATTGTTTTAGACACTATTAATTAATTATGTAAGTATTTTTATTTTTAAAATTGTACAAAAACAACAAATTATTTTAAATAATACTCTATTAAATGAATAAATCAATAAACATTAAAGTATTGAGCTCTTTATGACCTTGATAAGAGGATAACATCGTTGGGTATCATGTTACACACCCTAGATATCCCTTTCTAAATGACACACTCCATACAAATTTGAATTTTTTTTTATTTGAATTATAATATTTTATTAATATATTTTTACGAAAATTATAATATATTATAAAATCTTATATTTTACAACAAAATATTTATAAAATCTTGCATTTTATTATTATATTTTTTTTTATAAAAATTACATTTTACTTTTAATAGTAAAATATTAAACCCAATATTTTTTTGTCCAATTTAATATTTTTCAATAATTCTTCTAGTAAAATGTAAGTAATTTTTATAAAAATATAATAATAAAATATTACATCACAATAGGTCTATTTTTTATTTCATATTTTATGATATAATAACTAGAGGTGAACAATTTGTCAGGTAAAAAATCAACCAGATCCGACCCGGTCGAGTTTGAGAAATTTAAAATATGATATCGGGTCACATAAACCCGACCCGTAAAATTCGGTTCGGGTCACAGGTTTTGTGAAAAAAACCGATTTTATCCAACCCTACTAGAAACAAGTGTTGAATTAGTTAATAATACAAAAACAATCAAATTAAAACCGAAAAAGTAATGAATTTGAGGAGAAAAAATGAATGAAAATATATATTGATATTAACTCAACAATTTCCCATTTGAGTTATATTCTTATATCATCAACTTTGTACCATTAAAAATATATATTTCAAATTATTCTAATCCATTAATCTATAGTGAATAACTCTTTTAAAATTCGGATTTCGAGACTTCATTTTCGCATTACCCAGCCCACTCCAGTTTAATAAAATTGAAAAAAAAAAAACCCGACTGGACCGGAACACCCATAATAACCATAAATCAAAATATGCGCTGTTTCACAAGTGTACACTACCCAACCCGCCATACAAAATTCTACCTGGCGCCCCTTTAGAGTGTTGCTCAAAACCTAGGCAAAAACTCCACCTCTTTCTCTCTATTGGGGTTTGGTTCTTGTGGAGATAAATCTTTTCAAAGTCTCTTGGATTTACCAGGGTATGTTACTTATTATTTACATTTCTGTTATGGTATCGGTTTCTGTGCTTTAATGTTAGATTCATTCTCAAACATAATAAACCCTTGTAAGTTTTCACTTGAATTTTTTCTCTATGGTTTCATTTGTAACTTAAACAGTAAAACAAACAGTGTTATGAGATGGAATTGTAGTCTTAGGCTGTGAGGATTAGTTATCATATTGTTGTAGTTGTGAAAAATTGTTGTTTTAGATGGGTAATAATAGCAACAATAATGTGGAAATACCCAAATGGCTAAAAGGGTTGCCATTGGCGCCTGAGTTTCATCCTACAGATACCGAATTTGCTGACCCAATTGCTTATATATCAAGAATTGAGAAGGAGGCTAGTGCTTTTGGTATATGTAAAATCATCCCACCATTGCCTAAACCCTCGAAGAAGTATGTTTTTGGTAACTTGAATAAGTCACTTTTGAAGTGCCCGGAATTGGGTTCTGAGGTGAATTTGTCAGATGTTAGTAATGTGGCAAAAGTGGGTTGTCGTGAAAGAGGTAATGAGGGGGAGGCGAGTGCAGTTTTTACAACTAGACACCAGGAGTTGGGAGAGTGTGTGAAAAGAGTTAAAGGGGTTGTTAATAATGATAATCCACAGTTAGGTGTACATAAGCAAGTGTGGCAAAGTGGGGAAGTTTATACCTTGGAACAGTTTGAGTCAAAGTCCAAGGCTTTTGCTCGGAGTTTATTGAATATAATTAAGGAGGTTTCACCATTAGTTATAGAGGCATCGTTTTGGAAGGCAGCTTCAGAGAAGCCTATATATGTGGAGTATGCAAATGATGTGCCTGGGTCAGGTTTTGGGGAACCAGAGGGCCAATTTCGCTATTTTCATAGGCAGAGGAGAAAGGTGAAATCTTGGAAGTCGTATCGGAATAGAGGAAAGGCTGATGGAAGGAATACAGAACTAGAAAGTGCAAGAAATTCCCATAATGATCAGATTATACATTCTTCTGATAAGAATGATCCCACTATATGCTTAGAGACACCCACCTTATCTACAACTTCATCTACTATTCCATTTGATGAAAATTCACATTCTTCTAGACGAAAGAGTGTAAATGGTAGTAATGATGTGGAAGGTACTGCTGGTTGGAAACTTTCAAACAGCCCTTGGAATCTGCAAGTCATTGCACGCTCACCTGGATCACTGACACGTTTCATGCCAGATGATATCCCAGGTGTTACTTCTCCCATGGTTTATATTGGTATGTTGTTCAGCTGGTTTGCTTGGCACGTTGAAGATCATGAGCTTCACAGCATGAATTTTCTTCACACTGGTGCTCCAAAGACTTGGTATGCTGTCTCGGGAGATTATGCATTTGCTTTTGAGGAATTTATTCGGAATGAGGCTTATGGTGGTAACATTGACCGGTTAGGTATGTCTATGTCAACTTTAATTCTAGTTATTTTATCAAAAAATTTGAGCACAGTAAGGGGCTAAATTCTGAATTTTTGTTTCAGTGATACATTTTACTGTCACAGGTTAAATCTGTGTTGTAGAAAGATGGAAAAACAAATTATGTTACCCCTGATAGAGGAACCTAAATTCTGGACCTAAATAGTCCGTATTTTAGAGGATGAGCCTCAGTGTAACGGTAAGGTTACTCCATTATAACCTGGAGGTCATAGGTTTGAGTCGTGGAAACAGTCTCTTTGCAAAAAAAGTAAGGGTAAGGCTGCGTATATATTGAATCCTCCCTAAAGCACACAGTGTAGGAAGCCTCATGCGTTGAGCCATCCTTTTTTTTTTAAGTAGACTGTATTTTGTGTTGTTTGGTGGTTGATAAATTCGGATGAATTTAGAATTTACAATCCAATTTCAGTTCATTTGAATATATGTTACAATAGTTTTACAATTCAATTTGGACTAAAGAATTGCCGTCGCTTTAGGCATGTTTCTCAATCTGACCACTGATCACTGGCTTTTCAGCGTAATGCTTTGTTTTATCTGTGAATTTGGTACTTCTATATCATTTTGGTAGTTGAATCCCATTTTCCTGTATTGCCAGCTACTCTGTCATTACTAGGGGAGAAGACAACTCTCATATCCCCTGAAGTTATTGTTGCATCAGGCATTCCTTGTTGTAGGTGAGATTGTTTTTCCCAATTAATACTAAACTGTGCACTTTCTGATGTTCTTGGTTAGTATTTACAAGTTCTTGGATGTGATCGATTTAATTTCCATGCATAAAATTGGTCAGGTTTGATTTGTGCTGATAGTTTTTGTTGAAGTTCTACTTATGTCTATTATGGTTTCTCTTTTAGGTTAGTTCAGAACCCTGGTGAATTTGTTGTGACTTTTCCTCGGGCTTACCATGCAGGATTCAGCCACGGTAATTGCTTTACAGTTTGGTTGCAAATTTACAAGATCTTTTCGCATTTATGACTCCCAAATGGGCAAATGGCAATTGGTATATGGTGAAATGATGTATAAATACAAAAAAATTGGAATATAATATTTTTAGAATATTTGGGTTTGATGTATGGCTTGTAGAATATCAATAAATGTTCCCAAAAAGACCTGAAAGGCTTAGTTAAAGTGTTATATTTTTACATGTTGCTGAGAGATAGGAGCAACATTACCAGAGCCATTGCCCTCCGTTTCTTGTAAAATGGCTGTTTCAATCCCTTATTGGTATTCATTTAAGCATATATTCCAAGTTGGTACCTATGCTTGTCATACTTCCATTTCCTCGTCAAATTAGATGACAGCAGCTCATTCGGTCAAGCCTTTAGTCTGGTTAATATTGCTACACCATTTTACTTCTATGCAAGTTTTATTCATTTAAAAATTACATGCAAGCTTTAAATTTGAAAGGAAAAGTAATGTTCTCATCTGCTAAAGTGCTAATAATGCTAGAAGTTTTTTAACTGTTTTACTTGATAGGTGATGTTAATTTTATATATATATATATATATATATATATTCATTTTGGGGATAAAATTGTTGTTATTCCCACTCCCACAACTGCCATGGGATTAATCTCTATTCTGCCGTTAAAGTTTTATGAATCGAAATTTGAATGTATTGTTGCTGAAAAACTGAGATGTTTTCGCTTTACATAAGCTGCTTTCTACATATTTAGTATTTTCGTGGATTACTTAGCGTTCTTTCTTCAACATAGGTTTTAATTGTGGGGAAGCTGCTAACTTTGGAACTCCACAGTGGCTTACGGTGGCTAAGGAAGCTGCAGTTCGAAGAGCTGCTATGAATTATCTTCCCATGCTTTCCCATCAGCAGCTGCTATACCTGTTGACCATGTCTTTTATTTCAAGGTCAGATTGTATCCTAAATTGATATGTTCCTAACGTTTTTCTTTCCTTTTTTGGATAAGAAACAGAAAAAGATGTTATTAATGGTAGTGGTGGACATGTCCCTAAGCTGAGTAGATAGTGACTGAAATTAACTGTTTTACACATTTCCATAGCTTCAAAAACTTGCTCTATTGTACATACAAAATTTTCATAATCGTCCATTATTGTTGTACTCTGTAGCTGTCCCCACCTAGTGGGAAAATGCTTTGTTTGGTAATGAACGGGCACTACCCTACCCCTATACCTGATGAGAAATTTCAACAGTCTTTATTTTCAGTTGCAGGGTTGGGTTGCAAGTTGGGTCCCTAAGTTCAATAATGTCTTTAGAATAATTTTTGGCTAGGCACAGTTGCAAGGAAGTTATGGCTGATCTAGGAAGAGCAATCGTAGATTCTTAATAGATTTGTAGTGCAATCTGGTCCTGGTTCACCCTCACAAAGACTTCTTTCTGTGTTCTCATACATAGCTTAGTCCATACATATTGCTTGTGTATGTGAATTTTTATTTTTTTTGGGATTGGGATATTTGGCTATTCATTCCTTAATCTTCTCGCACCTTTAATTCTTCAACTTATTTATAGGTATATGATGTCCATGGTAATTTACATTAGATTACACTCTTCTTCCTTTGAAAGAAATTGCAATTTATGGAGAACTAAACTAGAGCTCAATGGATTTAGTTCTGTTTAGTGTTTTCCTCCAAACAGGACAGAATGGGTTCTGAGAAGTTAAATATCTGAATTGCTCAAATTATTTTGTGGTTATCTGATTGTGTCTACAAAGATATAAGTTGGCACAACTTATTAACTGTTTCTCATTGTTGAAATTCGTGGGCCTAACTCAACCCAAAAGCCAGCTTGAGAGTTGAGGGTTGCCCAATGTTTATATTTTGAGTTTAATTGTTTATCTCAGCCGATGTGGGATATTTTCCTCAACACTCCCCCTCACGTGCAAATCGGTATTTTGCCTGGTTCATGTCACGTGGACAGATAGTGTGGGCCCACCCGTGCATGAGTGTGGCTCTGATACCATGTTGAAATTTGTGGGCCTAACTCAACCCAAAAGCCAGCTTGAGAGTTGAGGGTTGCCCAATGTTTATATTTTGAGTTTAATTGTTTATCTCAGCCGATGTGGGATATTTTCCTCAACACTCATATTACTTTTACTGTATTTATTCTGATGGCAGGGTGCCAAGATCCTTTTTGCCAGGTGCTCGGAGTTCACGGCTGAAAGATCGCCAGAAGGAAGAAAGAGAGTTGTTAGTGAAAAAGGCTTTTATAGAAGATATTTTAAAAGAAAACAAAATATTGGCTGTTCTTCTTGAACGAGAATCAACTTTTAATCCAGTACTATGGAACGCTGATTTTTTACCATGTCAAAGAAAAGAGTCTCAAGTGCCCACTGCAAATGATACTGTTACTAACACACCTGGAAAAACTGTTTCCGATATCCATTCTGAGAAACACAATGATCAGAATAATCTGCTTGATGAGACGAGCTTGTACATGGAAACTCAAAATGATCCGTGTATGGATGATGATGACATATCATGTGATTTTCAAGTTGATTCTGGAGCATTGGCATGTGTAGCTTGTGGGATTCTAGGTTTTCCATTTATGTCTGTGGTACAACTGTCTGAGAGGGCATCAATGGAACTGCTTGCTGATTTGGTTCATGAAGGACCAGGAGTTTCAGAATCAAAAAATACTCACCACTGTACAAACCTTAATGGCACCATGAAGAGCTTTGTTTCAGGTATTCCACTGGTTGCTTAATCTGATAATTTGCCATCATTCTCAATTATTTCCTGACTTCTCTTCTTCCATGACTCTGTAGCATCAGTTTGGTTTTTAGGACTACAAATTCCTAGCTAAAATCAAATTTTCTCAACCTGAATATTCACATCAGAATAATTTTGGAAAAAAAAAAGAAAGAAAAATGATAAAGTCCCGTACACGTGTAAATGTAATCATCAGAATATTTAAAATCTAAGAAGTAAGAAGATACAGCTTCCCCTCATTCTGCCAATCTTTTGTGCATGTGGGGGTGTTCTGCATCTCTTTGTCAGTGAAATAAATATTAATTAATTTATGTGGTATAAAGAAGGCCTGCAGTGATTATTGCCAATCATTTTACTAATTTTTCATTTTTTTTTGGATGTTCACTGTGTAGTTTGGATTGTGTGTAAATCTTGGGGAATGTCTTTGCGTTCATTTAGTGTTCCAATATCTCTATCTGATTCTGGATGTTGAATTTGCTAATTTTCTTAGTTAGTATACTGAACTTGGTCAAAAAGGGACGTGAATCTTTAAGACTATATTTTGTTTACGTCTTGATTATTATTCTTATTTTTTGAACTTGTAATATCATGGAGGTGCTTGAGATGATTTATGATAATTTAATTCCACATGGAGAAGTCTCTTGGGGATGCAAGGGGTGTAAATACTTCATCTGTTTAAGAGAGTTAAAGTTTATGAGAGACAATCACGAGCCCTAAAATAATTTTGATGGTCTCTTGTTGGAAATAGATGAGAATAGAAGCCCTAAAATAATTTTCAGTCTCTTTTTCGAATTATATGAGAATAAGGACTATTAACATCATCACTGACTGGACTTCAAACTGGCTAAATAGCTTGCTTTATGCTCTATTTGTGCAGAGGATCTTTTTCCTGTTCCGGATATTTCTGTTCCACGAAACGATCTGCCAGTACCCTCAATAACCAAGTCCAATAAGAGATGGAACACCTCTAATAAGTATTTGAGACCTCGGATTTTCTGCCTCGAGCATGCTGCTCAGATTGAGGAGATGTTGCGGTCTAAAGGTGGAGCAAGCATCCTTGTCATTTGCCATTCAGGTGAGACAGCCTTTAAATCTATACTTTCCTTCATGGAAATTTTTAAATGAATACCGGTTCTAAATTTGACTCACTTTACCAGTTTTCATGCTAACTGTTTTTTTTTTTTTTCTTACAAAAAAGAACAGGCTAAATTTTGCCGAATGATCCAAATATTAATTATTTAGTTTTTTTTTGTAAGAAGCATTCAGTTGTTGATTAATATCCTTTTTCTTTGTGTCATAATCACATCATTCCATTGGTTAACCAATCGTTATCACTTCAAGGATGGCAACAATTCTTGGTTTTCAGATTTTCTATTGATTGTGAACTGAGTTTGTAACTTTTAACACATTATTTTTTGAAGACTATCAGAGAATAAAAGCACATGCTGCAGCCGTTGCTGAGGAAATTAGCATCCCTTTCAATTATATTGAGGTTCCACTAGATGCTGCATCAGAGGAAGATCTGCATTTGATTGATCTTGCAATTGATGATGGAGAACTCAATGAATGTAAAGAAGACTGGACCACAAAACTGGGTAGCAACCTACGTCATTGCGTCAAGGTCAGAAAGAACTCACCATCAATGCATGTTCAGCATGCATTGTCATTGGGTGATTTGTTCTCTGAGAAAAGTTTTAGTTCAGATTTCTCAAAAATCAAATGGCAATTTAGAAGATCTCGCTCAAAAATTAATCTTTTTCATCCAGCCCACTCTAAACCATGCCAGAGCATTGAAATGAAAAACAATAAAGTAAGAGGGGAAAAGTTAGATGGCACCATTGTCAGAAAAGAAGAAAAACTTATTCAGTATTCAAGAAGGAAATTTAAGCTGAAACCAGATTTGTCTACAGGAGGAACTAGGGGTCTGGGATGTCAGAGAAATCTCGTGCCAGAAGTTTTTTCAGCCGCTATTTCTGACGATCTTGATAAGCACAACAGAAGTAATTTTGAAATTAACCATGATAGTATTGGGAATAGTGGAAGAATTTCTGCTGGATCTATTGATTCTATTCTTTCTCCAATTGGGATGTCTGAAGAGCTGCATGAAGTCCAGGTCCTTGATGCAACTAGCAATGAGAGTTTGAATTACTCGCCTTCACGAGTTGCAGATTCACTTGCAACCGCTACTTTAGTGGTTGATAGTATTGGGCAGACTGACACCGAAGCAATGAAGGAATTGTATATAGAGGGGGATCTTTGTTATATAGCAACATGCAAAAGTGCTGAGATGCAGCAAAATGACAATGATATTGATGTAACTAGTGAGAAAACTGAAATTTCTGACCATACTGTTGCAGTTAATGATGGATTTCAAATGCCAAGTGTGGATCAAGTTTCTGAAAATATCAACATCATGAATGAGACGTGTAACCTGGTTTCTGAAGTACAGCATAGAAAAGTGGCTGATAAGGATGCTTTTATGAGTGAACTTTCCAGTCATGGTAACTCGAGTTTATCTGTTGCTTGTCAACCTGTGGGTACTCTTGATGCACAGATTGAGGACTTGGCTTTGGATAGTTCTTGTACGATTTCTGATAATGAAGTGCGGCAAGATATTCAGGCTACTAACAGAAACAATGATGTTGAATCCATTTCGTATGATGATAAGCAGATAGATCAGCCTCCATCCTCGAAAGGAGAAAGTTGTGAAAATAGTACGAGAGAAATATGCGCTGTGCGTTTACAGAATAATATACAGCCTGAAAGCAATATTGGAAATGAAACTAATGAACTTATTTGCAGTTCTGTTAGACTGATGAATCATCCTACTTTTACTCCACCAGAACTTTCAGAAGTTCCAAGCAATGATTGTGCTGCTACAAATATTTGCAATGTTGGGACCAAGGAGGAAGTCATCTCATGTCCTGTTTCCCGGATGGACGTAGATCAGTCTTGCCCTCTCTTGGTGGGAGGGTGTTCTGAAGTTCCCAGAGAAATTTATGTTGAAGAAGACTTGGGTGCTGATATGACGTTAGACCCTGGAACACAGCTGGAAAATCAGACTACAACTGAAAGTAATATGGATGAACTTGTTTGCAGTTCTGGTTTACAGCTGGAAGAAAACCAGTCTATTCCTGCCCATATAGGAGCATGTTCTGAAGTGCCTAATGGGACTTTTGTTGAAGAAAAATTGGGTGTTGACATAACTATAGGTAATGAACTGCGGGAAGAGGCCCAGACAACAAATGCAACTGACAAGGAACCAAAACCTAGTTCTTTGACACCAATTGATCAGCCTACCCCTGCCGTGGTCCGAAAGTACTCTCGAGCTCGAAGAGAATCCTACTCTGCAGCAAAATTGTGCAATGGCAACAAAGCATGTTTGTCAAAAGACAACAAAGAGATGGAATGCAATGAATCCAATTTGGAAGATCCCAGCTCTAGTGCTGGAAAGGGAAGAAAAAGGAAGAGAGAATTGGAGCAGTTAACAGAGAACAAGTTCAATGGCAGTGGGTTTATCAGGAGTCCTTGTGAAGGATTGAGGCCTCGGTCTGCGAGAGATGCTGCTAATACAAATGAGATTGACATCCAAAATATTGCTGAGAAGCCGGGTACAAAGACGATGAAAAAACCTTCAAATGTGTCAGCTCCTTGCCATGATAAGAAAAAGATCTTAAAGGGGAATCACAGGTGTGATTTAGAAGGCTGCCGCATGAGTTTTGAGACGAAGAGAGAATTATCTTTGCACAAACGCAACCGCTGCCCCCATGAAGGGTGTGGGAAGAGGTTTAGCTCCCACAAATATGCTATAGTTCATCAGCGTGTTCATGATGATGAGAGACCGCTCAAATGCCCATGGAAAGGTTGCTCTATGTCATTCAAATGGGCCTGGGCTCGGACTGAGCATATACGGGTGCACACAGGCGAGCGGCCATACAAGTGTAAGTTTGAGGGCTGTGGCCTTTCTTTCAGGTTTGTATCTGATATTAGTAGGCATAGACGGAAAACAGGACATTATGAAAACTTATCTGCCTGAAGATTTGTTGTAAATTAGGCAGCTGTTGTAAAATATGGACACGGGGGCTATGAAGATTCTGGGGCCAAAGAGGGGCCTGCAGAGTCATGTAGTATAAACTCTTTTCAAGTGTTGTCTCAGATAGAGATTAGGGTTAGGCTGATCACTTCTGTTGGTGGGCACTCTTCAATTATTCTAATTTCTAATGAAATGATAGATGAAAAGCCTTGTCTTTCATCTTTCTGGAATTTTCCATCTTGTTTCTGTTTTTGGATAAGGAAATGAAGCTTTCCAAAAAGATGTTTCATATTCTTGGATGGTCAAATTATTTAGCTTCATAGATTGATTGTCTATATGGTAGGATGACTTTGTTTAATCATAATGAGCCTTTATTATATGGTTACTATTGAAGAGGGCTTGGGTCGAGTCAATTGTAAGCTTGACAATGGGGTCAAAAGGAGGACATCAATTTCTAAAATTGTGTTTTCTTGACCTTTTATTTTATTTATTTTTAAACGACTTCCTTTTCGTTAGAGTAGATTTTAAATATGAATATGAATTTGTATCCAGTGTTGAGTGGAGGGTGTTAAGTATTTCATAATCTTATGTGACGCGTGTTTTAATAACAATGCACGATTCAATTATTAAACGAATTCATTTCTTAGTTTAGGAGGGGTTTTCTACTTCCTCTTTCCATCGTGAATATCGACATACGACATAACTGTTGGATGTTCCTAGCTAAGCTCAGGTTTTGATAAAGAGGATATTGTTTGTGATGGGAGTGTTATAGGAGGAAGAGATCTGGGCGAATGCTGTTATTGGCCGTGTGGCAAAGCAGGCGGTGAAGATGGATTACGAGAGAGTTGAATGGATTGGAATGTGATTACTAATGAGTGAAGGAAAGATTTGCAGGTTGACTGGTAATGCTAATATTTACATGGCATTGAGCCTCGGGTGTGTTTTGTAAGCTTGACTTGCTCTAACAGTAACAGACTTCTAAATTAGATAATATTCTCAGAATTATGATTTTGGAAAAATGAAAGCAGCAGAATTAGGGTTTGGGTTTGGGTTTGGGGTGCATCTGATCTAGGGATTCCATTTACTAACAAGAATAGCAATTAATTTTTGCAAGTTCTTCACTTACATTACATTATTAAAATCTTAACTGAGTATGAGTAATTAGTGTGGTTATGGGTATTTTCAGATTCTGTTCAGGCAGAATTATGATCTAAAGATTTGGTTGGAGCATGACTCCTTTAATTAATTGGCTAAAAGATCCGGCTTTGCTTCCGGTTCGGAACCGGAACCTGATTGGTTCGGTTAGGGTTCTTACCCTAACCAAACCGGTTGGAACTGCTGGAACCGTTCAGTTCCAGCGGTTCCAACCGGAACCGTGCGGTGGAACCGGATGAAATCCTAGGGTTCCAACCGTCCCAACGGCTAGTAGCCATTGGGCTGGGGGCAGGGAGCAACGGCCCCCTGCCCCAACGTCCAAAAAAAAAAAATTTGGGATTTCCCAAATTACCCCTAATAATGGTAATAAAATAATTAATTTTAGGGGCAGTTTATGTACACAAAATTATTCTTAAAATGTATAAATAGGGGTGATTTTTCATTATTTCAACACAGCAATTTCTCAATTTCTCAATTCTTAATTCTTACAATTCTCATTCTCTTATTCTCAATTCTCTCAATTCTTACAATTCTCTTATTCTCAATTCTCTCATTTACAAATTACAAATTACAATTTATCATTCTCAATTCTCTAATGGCAAGCTCATCTGAGAACACAATGTCAATTGTGCCAACCCAAGAGAGCGGCCCTAGTATTGGTTCACGGTGAAGAGAAGTTAAGTCTCGTTCTTCGGATGTTTTCAAAATTCATTTTCATTTAGACGTTGCTGATGAATGGTCAAGAGCAGTATGCAACCATTGTGGGGTTTCTTATAAATTTTCTGGTGGATACGGCAATATGATCAAGCACCTGGAAAAAACATCATCTGGTTGAACTTGGACTTGATACGACGCAAACTCAAATGGCCAAGTACACATCATCTAGTAGAGGTACGAGTGCTTTAGATTTGTTTAAATATTTTGATGCTAAAAATAGAGAAGAATTTGCCAAATTGACTTGTATGACATATCTTTTTTTAAGTTTTGGTGAAAAAATTACTTTTACGAATTACGTTCAAAATGATTTAAATCCTGCTGCATGTAGAATGATTAGAAATACAACAAAACGTCAAATTTTTAAATTATACAAAGATGGTAAAATTATTTTAAATGAAACATTTAGGGATATTAAAGGACGTCTATCTATTTGTTCTGATATTTGGAGTGACCATTGGCGAACACACTCATACATGGGTGTGACTTGTCATTGGATTGATGCATCATGGAACATGCAAAAATGACTTATTGCATTTAGAGTTTTTGATGAATAACATACTGCACAAAATATTTATAGAATGATTAAAGTAATTTTTGATAAATATGGTTTATTAGGTAAAATGTTAACAGTTGGATTTGATAATGCATCTGTAAATACTGCATCAATCAATGATTCAATACAAATATGCGAACCAAATTTAGGGGGTCTTTTTTTTCATGTTAATTGCACATGTCATATCCTTAATTTATGTGTTCAAGATGGTTTGGAAAAATTATCACATTTCATTGAGCCTATTAAAAAAACACTTAATTGTATTTGGTCATATTCTCAAGTTAAGAGAGAATGAGCCAAGTTTTATAAATTTAATGGTATTAAATCGATAAAATTTTCACGAGATGTTCCAACACATTGGAATTCAACTTATTTTCTTTTATGTCAAACTTTACAATACAAAGATGTATTATGTAGTTTTTTTTCTCAAAATGTTCAACATATCACACTTTTTCTTAGTCAATGAGAAATTTGTGAAATTTTTTTAGAGATTTTAAAAGTGTTTAATGATGCTACACAAATTTTTAGCGGAGTTTATTATCATATAACACATTTATTTATTTTTGAAAGTTTGAATATTGTTGGAACTCTCGATGAGCATGTTGATAGTAGTGATCCTAATGATATTGTTTTGTTTGAAGCTATTAATGTTATGAAACGAAAATGATTGAATTATTTTAAAGACATTTATGTACTTTATCTTATTGCTGCTGTTTTTTATCCTAAATTTAAATTAGAAGGTTTGAATAGTGATTTACCCGCTTACTATGGATATTTAGGAATATCAGATGAAGTTGATATTACAAGAATAATAACTAAAATAAAAATTGATTTAATAGAGTTATTTAATGATTATATTAGAAGATATAACTTGCAATCAGTAAGACAATCTAGTAGTAGCGAAACTGACCGGCGTAAACACACGCGTATAACGCAAGCACACGTATCGTTCAAGTAGTATAAAAAGTATCGATCCCATGAGGACTTAATACCTAAGCTATTAATTTTATGAGGTCAAATGATTACTAGTATCTAACAGGTTGTTTGATAGATTTGAAAAGACGACGATTCTAAATTTAAAAATAAGTAAATAAAATTGTTCGAAAGTAGGTTTAAGAAAGTTCACTATTAAAAACTATATAGGGTTGTGATTTCTTCCAATATCATTTTAAAGATGAAGTGATTATTTTAAAGTTGGGTAATATATTGATTCATTAAGTTTAAGTTCCAATTATGGCTACCCCCGCCCGACAGGTATATTCCTATCCTGTAAGGAAATTTATTAAAGGGTTATCTATCCTTAAGGAAGATCGTGGGTTATTGAGTCTAAGGTCTTAAACTTAAAATCCCTATGTCTAGTTCATTTTAAGTTTACCAGTTCAATTTTATTAATGACCAGTTAATAAAAAGCATTAAGATTAAGACTCAATAAATAAACATTTATATTACCCAAACTATAATTTAACCCCTTATAAACCGGTGATATTGGATTTCATCACAACCCCAGATAACTGGCTTAGTTACGACACATATTTACGGGTAGTAAAAATTTAAATAAAATAAAAGACATAAAATAAATTCTGAAAATTAAATACTGAAAAGTAAATTGCTGAAAAGTAAAAAAAGTAAAAAGTAAAAAGTAAAAAGTAAAAAGTAAAAAAAAATAAAAGTAAATTACTGAAAAGTAAATTGCTGAAAAGTAATTACTGAAATTAAATAAAGTAAAAGTACAATAAAAGAAAATGCTGGGGTTAGAGGATCAACTTTTATTACTACTATTTTAGATATCTCCCTTAATATAATATATTAACTTTGCGTGATAATTACCAACCAGCCATATAGGCGGTATCTTGATTAAGTCAAATTAATAATTAATTACCAACCGACCAACCAGGCGGTATCCATACTTAGTCAGGTTAAAACCAATTTATAATTAATTTCCAACCGGCCAATATAGCGGTATCCTCATTAAGTCAGATTTTAAATAGTTTATATTTTATATTTAATGGAGATTAATCTAGATAGTAATAATAAAAGCTTTACATTTTACCCCAGCAAAGGGGAGTTACCTCCTCATTGCTTGAAAAATAAAAACTGCAAAAGTAAAGAAAGAAAAAGTTTGTGCGTAAAAGTAAATTGCGGAAAGTAAAAACTGAAAAGTAAAGAAAAGAAAGTGCGAAAACGGAAATTAATTACTGGAAGCTGTAAATAAACAAACAAGATACAATCTTCTTATTTATTCATTAGGAATTTCAAAGAAGAAAGTATGAATTTTACAAATGAAATGGCTTGGTATTTATAGGCAAAATTTTGCCTATATCAAATCATCCATCAAATTCTCCACCAAATCCATTATTAATTTCTCCACTAATTACTCCACCAAATCCATAATTGCTCCACTAATTGCTTATCTTGTTTGGTGTTGATTTGATAATTTTTATTAATTATTTATTAATTTATATTTTGCTTTGAAAATGATTGATAATGACTTTAATAATTACACATCACACACTTCTGTATGGTTCATCAATTTCGGTCATGAACTCTTCATAATTCGAACATATTTTCTCTTTAAAGGTTGTAGATCTTTGAGTCTTCTTTAATCTGGCACTTGAATCAGCTCAATCCGATATCTGAGTAAAAAGTTATGCCCAAAATACGACAGATGCGCAAAACTGGAATTCCCAAAACTGCACTTCGTCAAAACGCCCTTTCAAGTTTCCAATCTCCAAAATTAATATATCAAGTCCAATAATTGCCCTTATTTGACCCATATTTCATCCTAAATGATTTCATTGAGACTCGATATTATTTTATCTGCAAAATAAACTAAAACACATCAAAACGTTCATCAAACCCGAGAAACTAAACAAAATATTAAGTTAAAGGGGCGGTAACTATTGATATATTTTCCGCTCATCAGAAACGACCGTAATGGAATCTAAACTTAGCGCATGTGATCGTTGGTTATTACAACGAAATAAAAAATATAGGGATAACACGACTAATAACCCGTAATTAGATAATTATTTATCTATAAATTTTGAGTTTTCAACTGAATGTTTAGTTAGTAAAAATTTTCAAATCCTTGAATGGTGGAACCGACATCAAAATATATATAATGTATTATCAATTATTGCTAAAGAGATATTGGCAGCACTTGTTTCCACCGTTGCGGTTGAGCAAACCTTTTGCATTGGAGGTAATATATTGGAAGTCAGACGGTCTTCATTACATCCAAGCACTCTAGAAGCAACAACATGTGTGGATGATTGGACCCGGGCTGATATGAGGCAACAACAAGATGCCCCTGATGAATTTGAAGACTTGTTCGATAATGTATCTGCAAGTGCAAACGGAACTGGAGTTGAAGGATCAATAATCACAGATGGTGATTGATAATTAAATATTTAAATAATTGTAAAATTATAATGGGGGAAATATCTTTAAAATATAATGGAACTACATGAGCTTTGATTCCTCTCACCTCTGGAGGATACGTAGACAACTTAAGTTTTTATAAATTTAAGTTCAAGCTCTTTAATTTATTTATTTTAGATAAGAATTTTATTTGTAATTTAATGTAATTATGTAATGTAAGTTTATTATATAAATTCAAATTCATAATTTTAATAATCTCAATTTTTTATTTTCAATAAAGAAAAAAAAAAAAACACGAATGGAACCGAACGGTTCGGTTTTGGTTCCGGTTCCGGTTCTACACACGTGGAACCGGTAACCGTTCGGTTCGATTCCAATTTGGAACTGAACCGAACCGAACCGCCGACCACCTCTAGCTAAATTATAAATTGACTGATCTTCACACCAACTGTTCCTCCCTGGTTCTTCGTTTTTGGTTAACAACCAACAACATATGCTTACCATAATCAAATTATTTTTTTTATTTTATCCATTGCAATGGCAGCATATCCATTCCCAGCCAAGTTACTAAGTCACATTATCATCCTATATATATATATATATATATATATATATGCCCGTGCCTACGACACGGTGTTATAAAATTTATAAAGAAATTAAGATTTTGTTATTTAATTTGTTTATAATGAAAATATTTTATTTTTTAATTTATTTGGTAGTTTTCATTTTCCATTTTTATAGAGATTTTATAATGGAAAGATTCTTTACCAGCCATTAGGTTATAATGAAATGATCTGAGCCGCCAATTAAGCCACATAAAAATACTCTTTGGATATATTATCTCTCTTAATCATAACCATTGGTTGTCTTCTTTTTCCTCCCACACCATTGTGCTTTATAATATAGATATATATATATAACTAGTAAATTTGATGTGTAAACAAAATTTTGATAATGGCAATTGAGCAATTTGACAGATTATTGACGTGATTTAAGGTAAAGTTTGAGGTCTCTTCTTTGAATTTGGATGGTATTTTGCATACATTAAGTTGTCATGTTACCATTTTCTTCGATTTGAAATCACCAGTAATGACCATGATAAAACGATATAAATTCAACCAACAATGATAGTATCCCTAGATCTCGTCCATTTAATTACCTTTGTCCAAAAATTGAATTTTAACTTCAACGAAAAAGAATCTCCAATATAAGTAAAAGGTATTGAATTTAACATACGAAAAAAGAAAAAAAAATTCATGTATACATATGATATTTGTATTTGCATTTGCAAATTTCTTTTTAATTCTTTTAACATTATGCATCTAATTTTACTACACGATATAAGAAGATGGTAGTGAATCATGCCTTAAATTTTATATTTTATATACATAAACTTAGTCGTGGTATCTATTCATATTTAAAATAATAATTTTAACAACTATTGAGCTTTAAAAACCGATGCTAATAATTAAAAATAATCTAATAACTATATCATAAATGACCATTTAAAATTAGTAACTTTTAATAATGAGAGGATATTATTTCTTCGTGAAACAATAAGTGAGCTAGTTATATTTCATTATGAATTTAAGTGGATATAGATAAGAAAATAATGTAGATTAATTCATCATGTAACATATATTGAAAATTTATTTGAATGTCTATTATTTTTTATCTGATTCATATGCTCACTCATATTTTAATTCATAGTTTTTTACGTTTTTCAACTAACCTAATTAAATTATAGTTAATAAAAAAATAAATTAATAACATTTAATGATTATAGTGAAACAATTAATTTTTTCCCCAAATCAAGGAGTCTCCAAGGCTCGTAAATCGTTATCGTAATATGATTGGATTGTGAGAGCTTTATTTATACGCCAATGAAAAATATAAAAATGGATCATTTATTGGCAAGACTATGGAAAAACTAGCAAAGCCCGTTTTCTAAATTTCTTATTCACAAAACATTACAGAAAACATATGAGCTCTGAGAAAGACCAAACTGCAAGCCTCCAAATCACCAGATTTTTCATTTTCACAAACAGAAAGATTAAAAAAAAAAAAAAAAAAAAAAAAAAACCCAGAAATCAATTAGTGCTAATGCTCACAATCTCCACCAATTCAATAATAAAAAAATCCAATCCCAATCCCAATCCCAATTCCATGTGCAAATCAAAACGCAGCACAGATGTGATCACTGCAAAATCAAAACCCCGACACTCGCGCTCATCATTCAACTCCAAATCATCTTCTTCATCAAACCCATCTTCATCTTTAAATTACCCAAGCACCGATTATTATAACTCATCAAAATCATCTATAATCAGCTCCACAGCTTCCCTTTCAACCCTCAAAGATTCTTTGCCCGAAACCCCTCTCATTTACGACCTCTCTGAAATCTGCAACGCCACCAACAACTTTCTTTCCAAGAAGCATAGCTCTTCCTCTTCCTCAAACTCGTGGCGGGGTACAGTTCGAGGGAAAGAGGTGATGATCTTCCAGCGCAAGCTCCGGCGTTCGTTGGATTTGCACCAGTTGCGTGAACGGTTGTCGGTTATTTGCCGGACTCATCATAGTAGTTTAATCAAGCTTCTGGGTGCTTGTGTTTCTGGGAATTATGTATATCTTGTTTATGAATTTGTTTCTGGAGCTAATCTTGCTGATTGTTTGAGAAATCCGAGGAATCCCAATTTCACTGTTTTGTCCACGTGGCTTTCGCGTATGCAGGTCGCTACTGATCTTGCTCATGGTCTTGATTATATTCATCATTTTTCGGGTCTTAATTCTAATGTTATACATAATCATATTAAGAGTAGTAGTATTGTTGTTAGTGATGGAAATGCTGAGGCTTTATGTGCTAAGATTTGTCATTTTGGGACTGCGGATTTGTGTGGTGAAGTGAGTAGTGAAAAGGAGAATGGGAGAGTGAAGAAAATTGAGGGGACTAGAGGGTACATGGCGCCGGAGTTTCAGGCTTCTGGGGTTGTTACACAAAAATGTGATGTGTATGCTTTTGGCGTGGTGGTGTTGGAGTTGTTGAGTGGGGAAGAGGCGTTGAGGTATGTTGTTGATGAGGATAGTGGTGGGTATGAGAGGGTTAGTGTGATTGAAAAGGCGTGTGAGGCGGTGGCTGGTGGTGGTGGAGGTGGAGGTGTGAGGAAGTGGGTAGATAGGAGGTTGAAGGACTCGTATCCGGTGGAGGTGGCAGAGAAGATGGTGTTGATGGGGTTACAGTGTGTGGATGAGGTTCCGGAGAAAAGGCCGGATATGAGGCAGGTTACGGGTTTGGTTTCGAAGATGTATTTGGAATCCAAGAATTGGGCTGAGAGTATTGGTTTACCTACCGACTTTTCAGTGTCAATGGCACCTAGATGAGGGTAATTTGGATACTGATTTTTGATGACTTAGCCTTAAGTCTGTGCTACTGATACATTTTAGAGTTTGTTTTTGCTATGATTTCTTTTTTCTTTTTTCCATAAAAGTGATTCTTTACGTATGGAATTTTGTAGATCCTAGGCCCTAGCTATTGTGAATATAGAACCAGTTAGATGCCAATCTCTGTTGTAGATATGTGGATGAATTGGTATTTGCATTCACTTATTCTGTTATGAATAATAATATACTTGTCACTTGATTCTATCCAAATTTAGAGGGGTTATGTACTGTTTGATTCATTTTCGTTATGTAAGCAAAGATGCTGATTATGCTAATTGTTAACCAATCTTGCAATGACTCAAATTAGGCTTTAAACTACAGTACAGCTGCATCGATGTTTAGTCTAATTACTTTGATTAGTTATGAAGTTTTGGTTGTAACGCATGGATTGGGATTGTGCAACAATGCATTGTGTTTTGGCTTTTGATATAATGAACAACTTGATGTGATTTTTCGTGTTTGCTGAGAGCTTGTTGAACTCCTTCATAGTTTTAAGTGATGTGCATCCTCTGTAGATAAGATATCTAGATGCTCATGCAATAACCATATTTGTTAACTTGATGTGAGAATGTTTGTCAAATCTTTCATTAACCCTAGATTGATCCAAAGCACGGAGCTTGCTAGAATTCTGGGAGAACCAGGTACATTCACTCGAAGGTTCTTTCTGTATCCTGGCAAGTTGATGGTATGAATTTGAAACCAATGGAAGTGTATGCTCTATTCTGATTGCTATATGTTGAAAGAGAAAAAAAAACCCTGAGTTGATC
Organism: Zanthoxylum bungeanum; assembly: GCA_019454045.1. Classification (NCBI taxonomy): domain Eukaryota; kingdom Viridiplantae; phylum Streptophyta; class Magnoliopsida; order Sapindales; family Rutaceae; genus Zanthoxylum; species Zanthoxylum bungeanum. The sequence goes on along the minus strand of SKCR01036362.1, from coordinate 3,200 downwards.
TTCTTAATTCTTTGTATTGACTCAACTTGAGCATGAATCAGACACCAACAATTCAATTCAATCTGTAATTAGAAAATTAACTTGACTACTGTTTTTATGTTTGAAGTCAATGAAGCAGATTCTTGGCTCAGCTGATTATTTTCATCCAACAAAATGCGGGTTTGTCACTATCAAACCCGTATCCGTATATAGCGGATATCCGCTGCAGGTATCTGCGGGTTTTGCTTAATTACCAAGCTTGTACCAAATCCACAGCGGATTCTGTTTTAATTTATCAAATCCGCTTAAATATTTACCAATTCATATCTATTACGGACGGATTTTTGCGGATTTGTGGACGAAATTACCACCTAGCCAGATGTGATGATGTCATAGTGAGCTTGATATGTTATTATTTTAACAGGGTTTTTTTTCGTTTTGTTTTGTAATTGGAGTTGGAAACTCTTCTTCGAAGGGAGGCCCCATCCATTTCTTTTGCCTTTTTTATTAGGGAAAAAGTATTAAAGAGAACATTTTGGATTATTATATTGGGATTTTTTTTTGGAACCAATTATATAATCATATGATTAAGAGTAGTTCTACCCACCACAACAAGGGGACAAATCTTTTTTAATTTTCAATAATTTAGCTATCTGACACCACTGAGAATATATTTATGATTAAAGAACAAAATTAACCTCCGTTGTCTTTTAATTTTTTCTCCAACTAAAAAAAAAAAAAAAAAAACATACTAGTATATACGCTTCTCAAGTATGTATTTAATTCATTTTGAGTTATGTGCTACTAGGGGCGAAGTCAAAAGGTAATCAGAGAGGATTTTGTAATTTTTAAGAATTTAATTTATAAATTCTTAATAATATCTCTATTAAAAAAAATCAGACATAAAAAAGGTTTCGCCCTGTATGTCCTCATAATTAATGTTGCCAGACAGGAATAACGGGTAGGATTCATTTTTCTGGAAAAAAAAAGAATAATTTTATAAATTACTATGCACAAATTATGCAACATTCTTATATAATTATATCATTAAACAAGTTGACAAATGGGCCGTATTTCATCACGCTCATACTTAGTAGCCTAGTTTATTAGGGGCCCTAGGCTTGAGTCCGGGCCGTATGTTTCAGAAACATTGGAAAATAAGTGTTGGTGGTGTACATAGAAATTTATTAGAGTGAATAGAGAAATTTATTGGATGATGCAATGTTGGGTACATAAAGAAACGTCTCGGGTGAACTAAGTAATCAGCTACACGATTTTTTTAATTTAGTTGGATATGGGCCGGGCCGGAAATTTAAGAAAGCCCGAGTTCAGGCTTGCCCCGTTGTCATGTATACTTAAAGTCCTGGCCCAGGCCCTTATATATTTCAATGTTTTTTTTACAAAGTAGAATTGAAGACATATTTTCTTTCTTTGTGACTTCTGAATAAAATTGTAAGATTAATGTCAGATTTAGGAAGTTTGGGATACAAATTAAAATAGCATTATCACAATATCTCATGTCTTATCATCTCACAATGCTAGTTTTGATTTATTTTTAATATTAAATGAGAGATTACAATATATTTATCGAGACTTGAAACTATCAGAATTTGATATATTAAATATCTCTTATATCTACCATGAAATTATAACCCTCAAATTAAAGGATAGGTGAAAAGATGCCTCCAAGTCCAAACCAATTAGCGGTATTGTTAAAACCATTTTTAATTATTTTTTTTGAATGGATACAATATAAAGAGTTTTTATTTTTTCTTATTTTCTGAAAATGTTATTATGGCTGATGCTAGCTTTTTATATTTTGCTTAATATAAGCTTCGGCTTTGATTGATGGATTTAGGTTTGAAACAAAAATGTAAAATATAAGATGTAGAATTAATAGCCTATAATTTTTAGTTTATTGTCCCTCAGAAAAATAATAATAACAATAATTTTTAATTATTTTTTTTTGAAAGAGAGAAGAAAACCTAAAATTATAAAAGAAAAACGGGTTATGGGTTTATGGAGCGGGTCAGTAGTGTTATCCAATAACAGTTCAGTTTAAGTCCTTGGGTTATTAAATAAGATTTACATACAATTCAGAACAGAATCACTCTCACTTCTTCTGTGTTTTGCCAAGAACCAGAACAAGCAAAGCAAGAAACATGGCAACCACTTCTCGTTGTGTTTATTCTCCATCATCATTCTCACTTCACAAAGATTTTAAAGTCAAAAGAAACTCAAACTCAATGTCATTAATAGGTCTGCTCTCCTTCTCTCCCAAAACCAGCTCCTTCTCCACTGGCCTTATCTCAATTTCCCTCAACCAGAAGCGTCGCAGAAACTCACTCCAAGGTGAATTTCTTTAATGGGTTTGATCTGCTTTTTAGTTTTTACCTTTTACTATGTTCATGAATTGGGTCTGTTTTTTTTTTATATTCTAATGAGTTATTTTCATATTAGTATCAGTGGATTCAAATCGGATGAGTTTACGGTTCATTTGCAGAATTTGATAGATTTAGTGGGCAATTTTTATTTTTATTTTTTATTTAAAATACTTCTGTAGGGTTTTGGTTTCTTAATGTAATCTTATTAACAATTGAGACATGGTAGTTGGGAGTTGAATATACGTGTAATTTCAATTGATGGATTGTATAGTTAAGTGAATGGTTTGTGAACAAGTAGTGGTATGAAAGACATGAGGGAAAAACAAAGTGAATTTATTTATGTTGTTCTCCTTGGAAATTTTTCCAAAAACCAATGGTTTTTGAGGAGGAGAAAGAATGGTAAAGGATCATTATTAATTGTAAGGAAAAGAATGGAGTGGAAAAATAGGTTTTTTTTTTTTTTTTTTTTTTAATGTTAAGTGAAGTCTGGACATAAAAAGCTTGAAGAAAAAAAATGTTTTCTCCTCCAAGTTCTTCACTATTGGTGTTGTAATTATATGTTTAACAGAAATTTTCTTTAAAAAGAATTGTCATCTGTTGTGATTCTCTGATCACTTTAGAGTGTGTTTGAGGAAAAATCGAATTGAATTTCTATTACTACAAGAATAGATTTACAAGTTTTTACAAAAACTTAAACAAAACCTCACACTCTCAAGCTCTCTACTTGGAGCTTACTACTCACACTTTGAGGTACAATTAACAGAGATTGAAGCTCCCTTTTATAGGGCAAAAACGTGTGCTACAGTGCACACGTTTTTGCCAACTCAACATACACAT